>JAOBYK010981980.1:0-15004 GCA_025434845.1 Phenganax subtilis | reverse complement strand
ACATAACTTCCTACAACAAGTCCCAGTATAATCCTATTCTTCTCATTTTTAATCTCACTGCAATACAGCCCGTTTGTGCACCAACACCGGTTGTTCAAAGCTGGTTAGCGTTAACACTGGGTTACATTCTAATCGGCTGTTTAGTTTGTGCATTTTTTGTAAGTCCATTTATTTCAAAACATTGCAAATAAAGACTTTTTTCTTAAATAAAGTTGGAACTACACTGATATATTTTATAATGCAATTAGTATCTAAGCTACACAGCCACAAAAAATGGAAGTTAACGACATATAGCAAATGCTGATGGCCGATATTAACCATATAAGTCTTGTTGTATGATATAAATTCGACTCAGGGTTAAGGGTTGTTTCTGAACATAACTTCCTACTATAAGTGCCAGTATAATACTATTCTTCTCCTTTTTAATCCCATTGTAATACAGTCCGTTTGTGCACCAAGACAAGAACAATGCCATGCAAATGGCAGCACATTTGCAGCTGCGGGAAGGGAGCGGGGGGGGGAGAGTCAGCTACGAGATTCTAGATCCTATTAAAACTCGTTTTCGGGCATTGCAAAGCACAATCTCATTATAGACTAAGTTTTGATCTAGGCAAAGAGAACTAAATTCATCTACGCAGCTCGAAAGAACATATTACATGTTGTAAAATATCAAAGTTTGGTCGCAAAAGGTTGTAAGGGAAAGATAGCCTTGCGAAGTTTGCAAATTTAGTATATATTTCAATTATACGTGCGGAAATTGTTACAATTTTTGGGTCATTTTCGGCGCTAAAATGAGTTCTTGTGTCTATAATATACAAGAATATAATATCCATACATCTAAATTGAATGTTTAAAGATATTTGTAGATGTGATGACGGCGAATGCTTTCGCGCAATATTTGTGTGTAAAAATAGCGCTAAAGTAAACTAAACATTCGCGCACACATCGTTGTACCTCAGCCCCCGCTGTTGCTGACAGACGTCATAATCATGTTTCTTTAAAAGTTTCCTAATTCTTTTAGCAGGCAAATATCTATTGAAACGAGCACAAAAAGCAAGGCCAATGTCTATCGATTGCAAACAGGCTATAATATTGGAGGATTTCCCCAGTGTCCCGGCAGTACAGCAGATGGTGTTCAGCACGCAATTACAAAATAAGAAAACTAATCTCAACTCAAGATGTTGTTTTTTCTTGTTCAAGTGCAGCAGTTTCGTACGTGATGAAAAACACAAAAATACACGGGAGAATAAAGTTGGTTTGCTTGTTCTAATAGCTATGAGTATAAATTATTGGATGTGAATTACCGTCGCTTTAATTAAAAGTTTGAATTCTCAGGCTCCCATGGCAGCAAATGCTGGTCATATACAAGCGCTTCTATTCTTAAGAAACCAAGCAAATCAAACTCGTTTTCGCTTGTTTATGTGTTTTTCACCACATACACGACTATTACACGTACAATGAAACGAGTTAACGTCATTTTATAATTGCAAGTTGCCCACCGGCATCTGAATTCTGTCGTCCAATAGTGCTAAGTGCACGTATATGGACGCAACTATAGGCTAGCAGTAGTTCAACCGAGAGATGAAAGCAAGCAAAAACGACCGCATAATAAATAACATTTTAACACGATAGCATCATGTAGGTTGTGGGACGGTAATAGCACTATTGAATAATTTAATAAACTGATCAAACAACAGAAATGCGATTTGAAGACTCCAAAACCGAAAGTCTACGCATCGCGAAATAAAGTGTTTGCAAAAGACAACTCTAGCCTGTTTACAATGATCTAACATAGATTAATAACACAAAATGAAAATTCTAAACAAGACTGAAAATATTGAACTTTCTCATAAGGCCAGATAAACACACATTTTTCCTTTGCGCGTTTACATTACAAATGGCCATATTTAATCAGCAAACGGTCGGCAAACGCTTTTATTGTGCATAGAAGGCCTATGATCCGCATTTTCTAGGATAAGAAACACGCTTTTAAGGCTAGGAGTAGATAACAAAAACCGAGGCAAGACGAAATCTTGTGAAACATTTAAAATGTTATTAAAAATTGAATTCGCAGTCAAATGTAAATGTTGACAAAGTAAACAATTCCTTGCGTCCGATCTGCAGTAGCAAACTAACCACACACACATGCAATTTGCTTCGACTAAATATTAAACTAACAAACTGCATGCCCAACATAAATACACAATAAGGAGACAGCATGTTTATTCACGGAAAGTGCATGTATGGGATGACATTCACATGAAGAAATGGAAATATGAATAGAAACACTTAAGGCTTCAATTGAAAAAGAAATTTGGAGTTTATTTCGAAGCTGAAGATATTAAGTCTAGGTTGTTTTTCTTATCATCTTAAGATTTAAATTAGAAGCATCAAATTATTTAATACGAGACCAAAATGGCAGGTTTAAGATCAAAGGTGTCACGAGATAGTGCTGAGTAGAAGCAAAAACCAAGCGGCATTCTCAAGTTTACCGCAACCTAACGCAGTTTTCACTTTGCTGAAAGGTGTTCTTATTAAATAGGAGTGAAAATAAAAAATGCGTTCACAACAAAAAGGTGTCCCCGTTAAAGAGGATCTGCATTAGAGAAGTGCCCTTATGGTAAAAGTGTTTCCACTAGCGCAGGCGTCCATATTAGAGAGGAACATAAACTAGGAAGGAGTCAGAATTAGAGAGGTGTCCCCATTAGACACATTAGAGAGAATAGATGTCTCCATTGGAAAAATGTCCATTTTAGAGAGGTTGCCCCATCGAAATAAGAACTCGACGAGTTTCGTATAACTACTTTATACAGCGGTGTAATGTTTGTAATTGATGACGAATAATGACTATATATATGTAGTAAAGTAACTAAACGCAGTAGTGATATATGGTCAGCTATTGACTGGTTATGAGCTCAAACATGTCAGTGCTTGTAACAGCAAGCTCACAGCTTTTTATTACAGAATAAACTTTAAACAAAATAAAGAAACAGAACTGGAGGAACAGAGATGTCTTTGAAAACAATTCCACAGTTTGCCTTTACTATCATCACGGTTGTCTGTATTTCATTAAACGTCTTTTTTCCAAATTACGTATCTCACGGTTTAATCAATTGAACTTCAAATAAATGTTCAGAGAGGTTCGCGATAATCTTAAGCTTATTGTAAATATTAAATAAAGCTGCAAAGCAAACTGGCGCCTGAAGACAATATTTGATTGCGGTTGGTATCAAGCAATATAACCAGGTCTTATCAGGTCATATAATCTACTAGCAAACGTTGACTTATTTCCCAATGGCTACCGTTTACTATATACAGAGTAATATTGACGCACAAAGTGTATTAGCATGCTAAGCAATATACAAGTATTACAATCAACCACAATTTGATGCAAACATATTATACAAAGTTGTATGAAAGCTATATTATGCCGAGTATAATATCTGTAGTATCGTGGTATACGACGGTGGGAATGCGTTAAGGTACGTTTTCCACTTTAACGGTATTGCGAAATGTTCCGTATTTTTTTTGCTTCGTTAACGCCATGGCAATGTTAATGACTTTGAAACGAAGAAAAACGCTACGGTGTACTACGATACGGCTAAAGTAAACAACAGAACCAAGACAAAATATGAAATGAATTTGAATGAGTTATTTCGACATAAAAAAAGTACAACCTAGCTCTTGACCGCAAAGTTTCACAAATCTGCTGATCTCGTTCTAGACAAACAGGGCAATGACAGGGCAAGGCCATGCTACAACAAGCACTCGCAAGACTGAACACCCTCCCCCCATCGTATCAGTATGTGTGTGTCCCTGATAATATTTTCCAAGAAGAAACTATTTTCCATAATGTTCCGAGCCACGCACTAGTTCCAAACTTTCCAAGATCAAATCAAATCGTCCAGATCCTTGCGATTTCAAATCATCTAAGTAAATTAATAAACATATACTTATAATTTTAATAGCTCTTTTTTTCCACAGTTACATGTAATTTTACCAACCCTGTTAATACGATGTTTTCATATTATAGTGGGTATGACCTACTATTTATCAATAAGATAACTCTTGTACTTTAAGGGTTAACATGCTTAATAAGGGAGTACTTCTATAGAAACCATCGAGGGTGGCCAGATAAAAGCCTAAACGGTACTATGCATGCTAGAGTATGCTTTACATGCAGTACAGTCATCTTGTGCGCGCCTCGGTCGTCCACGGAAGCGTGGACTAGTTGCAACGTTGCAATGTAAGGCCCCGTTTACCCTGTCAAAGTTTCTGAAGCTAGAATTTCCCTGTGAAAAATTCCCACTTTGATCACATGCAGAAACTTTGATAGTGTAAACCGGCATTAACATTTGCATTGCGCGGTCAATAGTTTGTCGGCTGATTGTTGAGGAGTGCAACATTTCAAGTGTACACGGTCAAATATGAGGGTGGGAAAACGTCTGTATGTCATGTCTTGTATATTGTACTCGAACAATATTTGATAATTGAACTCTCCCCAAATGAATCTTTTTCAAACCGATAGACTCATTGCATAGTAAACAAAACACAAATGATCTAAACAAAAATATTTAAAATGGCCGTAAAAAATATAGCTGTGCACATGGTTCGTAAATTTTGTATATTTTTATAGTACAAGGCCGAAATAGATACCTTTTTTGAGAAGAGCATCAATTTCGAATACACAAATTTCGCTAACGTTGCATTGCTATACTTGTCGCATTTTACGTTACACGACGAATCTTTGCAAATTTACTAATATTATAACCCCTTTTTCGGCTTTGGTGATGAATATTCTTCTTCTTGGCTTCATCAAACTTTAATTTAGTTTTGCGATGCGTCAGTAGAAATCAAGCCATACTATACAATAGCCATTACTTAATAACTATGCATACAAGTATTTGTAGTCTTTGCGTTGTTAAGACATTGTCATTCAAAAGTGAAACCTCTCGAACTTATATTAAACTTAAAAATTCAAGTAAAAATATGTATAGATTAATTTGTGACTAATTCTTTTGGGCGAAATTTTGAATCACTTCAGAAAAAAACACCAATAAGTTTGTATAAGAACCTACACATATAGATTTAAGTTTCTACATATAAGTTTCTACATATCAACCTGAGATTATTTTCATCACATGTAAATTATGAAAAGTGATTGGTCAAATAACCATGCAGATCACATCAAAACAGTGCCAGGGTACAGTGGCTCGAGAAAGTGAAAGCTTATAAAGTTCGTGCAGTTGTCAAAGCATGTACTCCAGTAATAAGCAGCTTATTACTGGAGTACATGCTTTGACAACTGCACGAACTATATACGAACTACATTTAAGCAAAAATCTGCCCGTCAGGTGTTTCATATAACATTGGGAAAATCATGTTTCTACTCAAGCTAATTGAAATGTTTTACTGTTCTCAAGAACTTTCATCCTCGACCCTCGACGTTTTATCGGCACGAGAGTTGCATGGGCAAACGCGTTGATGGTCACTCAAGAATGAGCGGAAAACAAAGGCGGAGTTGACAAATCAACGTCTCTCGCCCACACACAGCGGATACAAAGGAACGCAACCCTTCTACAGCTGAAATTAATTAAACGTGTTTACATGTCCTCACTCTTCTTTACTTCCTCAAAAGTATTCATACAACGAGCACTAAAAATACCAAATGTCGAAACACGCACATAGGTAGACTTCGATTAACGTACAATTTGATCACTCTGCACAATTTTTTAAATTTTGGACATACATAGCAAGGATTAAATTTTAAAACACTCCCTTCATGTGACCGTACTAATTCAATACTGTTCATTGTAATGGGATTAGGATCGCTTCACTTGATATTACAACGCTGTATTTACCACAAAACTATGTATACATGGGCAGTCGTGTCGAAGCAGATATATTTGCGTGAACAAATTAACTTATAAAAACTATATACTCAATATTTCGAGAAAAAAGTGTTTAAAACTTGACTAGCTGGACAAAAAGGGAAAGTATCACGAAAAAAACCCCTAAACTCTTGCATTAGACAATATGGGTATATCTGAAGAAATACTTATAACAGTATATACATGTACGCGTATTTCTGTTGAGTTTGTATCATGAAACAGTAGTAACCCACGTGACAAAATAACAAAAGGCAAAGTTACTGCATGCATACGGACACTACAGCCACTTCATATGAAAGCGTGGCTAAGCCATTTTGATTCAATTGTACTTTTGTCTAATACATGACATACTTATCTATGACTCATGCATTTCCTATGGAACTAGTGCAAGGTCAAGTCTGTTGTATAAGCAATTGAAAGTGTGCCAACTTTCATTGTTAAAGCGTAGATTCAATCAATTATTTAGTTCCTCCAGTACGTTTCATTCGTCTATAATTCTTGACCTTGTTCTCGTTTTGATTACTAAACCACATTGTTGTTTCATTTTGTACAATCTGAGCTGCATGCAATCAAACAATCAGGCACTTCCTCAGCCGGAAAAAATAGTTTACTGCAAGAAGAGAATGACAACAACGAGTAAAACTCGCGGAAACTTCATTCACATATTAATGGAGAAAAAATTTTTTAAAAAATACGCGTATTAATACTTATCCTCATGTTATACTGTAAAAAAATATTTCAGTTGTTAACAGCAACAGATCTTTTAATACTCATTTGAATATTACTTTTTTGAAATCACTACTTTTCCTCAATGCTATTAACCTATATTTCATTTTATATAATTCATATTTAAATAGCATATAGGCAAACTCTACAAACCATTTTTTTGCAAGGTAGAAATTTATCCATGTACGCAGTTATAATATAGTAAAGTTATAAAGACCATTTTTAAGACCATTTAAAGACCATTTCATCACAGTTTGTTCATTTAATTCCTGACATGCGTTTAATAATGTTTTTAAATATATGTGATTGCACCAAGACAGTCGCAAGCTCATATGAAATAACATTACATATAGTTGACTGATCCTGGCAAAGCTAATTATCAGCTAATTGAAATCAATAAATGAATATTCCTACAAGTTAATTGATCTAATTGATCATGAACTCATAGATTTCTTTGCAATACCGATTATCACAATGATCATACATACAACATTTGAGATTGGGGAAAATACAACGTGTTCTACCGTGCGGGTTAAAGACTGGAATAAAATTGGGTGATTCGATCAAGAATTCTGGAAACTTTCGTATATCTAAACGGACTTTTCTAAATTTCACAGTTTTTAAGTCTATGGATAGCTTTTATTTGTAGAGCTTTTATAATTTTGTAATTAATGCAAAGGTACTTACTTAAGTACTCCATCGTTACTGTTTATATACATGCCTTTTTGCATAAACTTCGAAACAGCGTAAAGGCTAGTTTCCACTCAAGAAAATTCTCCTCAGGATCGGAACGGATAAGACAGTTTTTTTTGTCTCAGGGTCTCTCAACCTGAACTGATAACTTTAATACAAAGAAAACTGTCCTATCCGTTCCGCTCCTGAGAAGAATTTTCCTGAGTGGAAACTAGCCTTAATGGACCTTTAACCTTATATACAAAATTTCAAAAAAGTTTGAACTGGGAAAATCTTTTACCACAGCTTGAAAGAGCATCCTGAATTTAGTAAAACTGCAAAGTTTGGTAGCGAAATGTTGTAAAATAAGGAAAATATAGCCGTGCAAAGTTGGCAAAGTTTGTATATTTTTCTATTACGCGCGGGAAATTAATACCCCGTTCGAGAAAATGGGTATCCATTTCCCGCGCGTAATAGAAAAATATACAAAATTTGCCAACTTTGCACGGTTATATTTTCCTTATTTTACAACATTTCCCATCCAAACTTGGCAGTTTTACTAAGTTCAGGATGCTCTTTCCGGCTGTGGCAAAAGATTTTCCCACTTTCAAACTTTTTTGAAATTTTGTCTATAAGGTTCAAGGTCCATTACCAATAGTCGAGAACAATTAACAATGATTTCGGTTTGATTTTGGGCGTCGTGTCGCAGCGACAAAACGAGTGAAAGTTGCATTACCGCATCGTTCTAGGAAGCAGTGCACTGGGAAAACATCAAGGGACGTGTCGAGGCGTTGTGTCGCAGCGAACTAACGCATAGTGTAAATGGCGTTTTCATACAACATTGTGCACACCTTTATCAAATACGAACTAAGATTCATAATTGATCTGAATTTACAAAACAAAGTTAATTTATTCAAGTACTCAATGGTCTACTAAAACACATTTACCGAGGTACGCAATACTCGAGTGTTTTCCAATTGCATTGAAGCAGGGAACATGACGCTGATGAACAAGAGTTGTATTGGGCAAAAAAATCATCGTACGTTTTATACAATGTCGTTTTCTGTAAGTATAATACTGTACTAAAATCAACGTAGTGTAAAAATATGGTAATTCAAACACTTTCTCAGCAGGGTTTCCCACAAGACTTTTCAAAAATTATGTACAACAAAGAGTCTCTCAAAATGAGCTCTGACACCTAACAATAAGATGCTATGTGACAGTATTTTGGTGCGACACTATTAAGGACCGCTTCTTTACCGTAAAAATTCAAAAAAATCTGACCATTTTCCTCTTGGAAAAGTTGATGTATGAAAATATCATGTAATACAAATGAGAACAATGTTTGGGTAGAGTCGATGAACTGTTTCATCCAGACGCTCTTTATTGTCCAAATAAACTGCTATAAAGATCTAGAATATCGTATAGAGACACAGACTGATTATCAAGGATGCCTTCTCCATGTATACACTATGAAGAATGTCTTTTTGAAGCGAAATAAGCTTGAATTCGTTCATCATCATTCATCGCGTTGTACAGGAATATCCCCCACTAAAATACTATAGGACGTTCCACCGAATGTTTGATTAGAGTATACTTGCATCTTGAACTTAGTTGATGATGAGGAGTGAACTATTGTCCTTAAAGATCAAAACTCTATATATCGACGTTCTCTTATACCAGATTATATGTAACGGATGTTTTCTAGCGCATTAAGATGGAACACAACCAATTGTTTTATTGTGCAGTCTACATGAAGCATTATCTTTGTAGCATCTTTATTGTATCCAGCCTTGATTCGATTACAGAGACGGCAAGACGTTTTAGAGATCGATGGATGCGCAAATTATAGATACCAAAGGTCCCTATCAAAGGTCATAACGCAGTTGATGTCTTCTTTCACATGTTGAATACAACCAAGTCTTTCATTACTTCCTTGCCAAGACGTCACACAGTATAGCTCAACTCATTATGACAAAGCCTTGGTTGAGCTGAATGCTAGTTGATTACTGCTATATTTAGACACCTATAGAAGTACATGTACTATTTTATATCAAAGATGCCGTATCCCATATAATATGATTGACGTCTTCTTTTACCATAAATTTTTACCTGACTAATTGATTCACTGAACAGTACAGTAAAAATACCACGGCATAGTACCACAGCTCGCGTCTTCATAGCAAAGTATTCATTATCAGTATTCGTTTGAGGGTACACCATGTATATATTTATTATTGAAAAACTTTCGGTCCGTTAGCCCGAACCTTCATCAGTGCAACTACAATCATCAGTGCATCAGTGTACCTAGTTGCACTGATGAAGGTCCGAGCTAACCGACCGAAAGCTTTGCAATAATAAATATATACATGGTGTACCCTCAAACGAATTCTGATATTGTTGTTTCCGCCATGCAAAACTACACGACTCTTATTAAAGTATTCATTGTAGTACAATGTACATCATCAAGAAACTCTTCGGCATAGTACGTTGTGTCTCTCCTTCTCAAACGAACTTTCATCCTGATATGTTTATTACTTGGATTCTGTTGAAAATACATCGCTCTCCATTGGTGTTTACACCGACGTTGAAACTGCATCAGTTGCTTCACATCTTCCTCCGACAATATTGCCGCCGTTCGAGCAATGCGTACTGATCGATCTATATCTTCCAAGCCTGAAGTTATATCGTCATAGCGAGATCGAAATATATTTAACACACAAAGTTCAACTTCGTTGGATTCTTGAGGACCATAGGACACCATCTTCCGTACGTCTTCGAAATGATGCAAGATTGACAAAGTGGAAGCACCAAAGGTAAGAGAGCAACAAGTATCTCGATCCGACTCTAACATAATGTAATCCATTTCCATCAGCAATAAATTTCTGTATATCCATAGATTGCCCCTCGTATTTCGCCAATCGACACAAGCAAATTCATTGCTAAGCGCCGTATGATCGCCGCCTCGCGCTTTTAACTTGACGCAAGTCTACGGTTGTTACAAAATATCAACCTCATTTCAAAAGCTTAATATGATTGTTGCGCACTGCAGTTGCATTATACTCCTTTGGTACTTGTGCCATTTTTATTAAAATAACCATTTTTTTAAGATTCCCTTTCTCATAGTCCATTCACATCATAAAGCTACGCTACCAAAAAGCTCACTTATGAGTTATACAAAACCATGGGGAACCTAAGAATGATGGTTATGTTTAGACTTATAAACCTACGGAAGCCTACATATAAATAATCCAATATGAAAAATAAAATTGTGGTGTCCTTGCCTCGTGACTACTTCACAATTATATCGAACTCATAAACTTAGGGTGTGATACTTTATATAAATTACTGTCACTGCTCTAGGAGAAGTAACGCGGGCGTACATTAGATAGCGCAGTAGTTTCATTTAATATGCACACTATAGTTTTTGATGTAGAAAGTTCATGGCAACAAAAAAATATTTGCGAAGTTGTGAAACAGTGCAAAGTTTTCTGCTGATCCGGAAAGTTTTTCGTTTTCAACTCGAAATGAATTTTTCTCGGTTATATCGTTGGTAAAGTTACATTCTCTAATAGCACGTCGGGAGTTATTCCCCCCCATAACGAGAAAATAAACTATATTTCTAATTTTTAACTCACATTTTCTGTTGATTCTGCGGCTTCGTTTTCCTTCTTCCAATTTTCAGCCATTCTTTCAAATAATTTCGTAAAAGTGGGAGTCAGTGCTTCACCCCGATCAATGATCTCATCTCTGAGGGCGTACGCACCGGCCATATCGTTTTGTTTACCTAATATGAAGTAACGAGCATAAAAAAAGAATCGCTGAACTAAACACTTGACAGGAATACTACACAGCTAAAATTTATGAGCCTGCCGTAAAACAGGATGCAACAATGTTGTGCTGCACCTATTGTTTACAGTTCTCAACAATATCGAAAAATATTGTTCATTTTTAATCGGGTGTAACAATGCTGAACAACATTGTTAACAATTTTGAACAATAGGGCGCAGCATAACATTGTTTCATCCTGTCTTATCAACATTGCAACAACATGATGAGTTTTACGCGTGTAATTTTAGTAGCAAATCTTTGATATTATGACGAATTTTTCGAAACACATATACAAATTAAACATACCATATGCAAATAAAAGAGGCTCATAAAGACCTCCAGATTTCATATCATTTTGCTCGAGAAACGACTTTAGTTTTCGAATTAATTCGATCTGAACAAATAAGAAAAAGACTCATGGCGCACCACGATTACCACAAAACGACACAATGACACGACAACATACAAAATACAACAGTTTGCTAACCTTTCCCAAACCTGCAGCATTCCTAGCCATACTCCAGTAATGATTAAAATCGTGTTTAAAATCTTCTCCCTCAAACACAATAAAACATGTCAATGAAAAAAAATTTTGTGAGAGATAGACAGTATACTTCACATGTTTACGCCAGTTCGTATGGACAAGAAAACTCGAGAATATTCCAACATTTTCCCAGGCTAGGAAACTCGAATATTCGACAAGGTAAATTAGCTATTCGCGTGTAGAGCCGTCAAAATGAAACGTGAAACGAGAACCGCGTCGGGGAAATTTTCTACGTCGTAAACGCGAGTGAGCGAACTCGCAAAGAAACTTGTTTAGGGCAACTTGTTCGTCCATACGTAGCTTAATTCCACCAAAAGAACCATCAAACTCCGTCCTTACTTCAACTATTTCTTTAACTTTGTCCTCGGCGTCAGCATCCAAATATGCAACGACCAAACCGTGTCTCATTTTGTTTTTTTCTTGCAGTGGCATCCACACAGACTTCGAAATATCGGCAGAAACTAAAATACAAACATTCAAAGAGCGAATAAACAACTAATTCGCAACTTTAGCAGCTCAAAAAGCACTAAACATCGCCTGTAAATAGCAAAGGCCGCACATATTTGAACAAAGCACCATGTCGCTCGAAAAATATCCATGCATGAATAAGAAGAGTCATACTTTGCTTCTATTGGTTCATTTTACAATTTGCGAGAAAAACGCGGGAAAATTTGGCGCCACTATGTCAAACTGCAGACCTCTATACAAAACTGGACCCTAAAGTGTACAAACATTTTAAAAATATGAGGGAAGTGATGTAATATGATTTAGCGCTGCCCTGAGATAGGCTCCTTAGTACTAACAGCAACCTGGCAATAAATTTCTCACTCCAGGTGTGTAATGAGGACATACATTCGTTCAGCTTGGCAATGTCACGACTAAAGCCAAGTTCCCTCATAAGATGAACACAACAAGAGTCGCTGGGGAATCTACTGTGTGCTTGGCATTCTTTTTGATAAACTTTCCATGCTTCTTCGATATTACTCCTGAAAACGAAAACACATATTTGCCTTATTACAAAAACTTTGATTATACGTATACAAACGAACAGAGCGACAAGCCTTCTCGGACAAACAAACAGGCAAGCGAGCAAGCAAACAAAAACATGAAAGTCAAGAACTGTATCAAGTTTTGATTAAAATACAAAATAGAACCGTGAAAATTTCTCGCGCTTGTTCAACTGAATATGGAACTCACCATCGAAGCTGCGCCATCATTAATTCACTGTAGTTCATGTAAATATTCTCAAAATTCTTTGTTTTCATTTCCTCCAAAAGTTCCTCAATTTTTTCAACATTACCTGTACGAAAAATAATGAAATGTCATTGAAAACTGCCTGACTTAGAAGCACTTCAGAACAATGAAAAAACGTCACTCTTAAACATTCAACGACATTAACAAATAAGATTCTTGTAGTTTTGCATGGCGAAAACGACAATATCAGTATTCGTTTGAGGGTACACCATGTATATTTATTATTGCAAAGCTTTCGGTCCGTAAGCGCGGACCTTCATCAGCGCAACCCTTCATTGTCCGGGCCAACGGACCGAAAGCTTTGCAATAATAATTATACATCGTGTACCCACAAACGGATACTGATACTGATATTAACATACTGTTAGGTTGAAATAGTGAGTGAGCATAATATTGTATGAATGGTACCTTGCTTCCTGTATGCTTGTAAAAGATAGTTGTATGTAGATGGTGACATATAGTTGTCCATTTCGCTCATTTCGCTGATAATTCTTTCACAATCTGATGAATATATAAACTACAGTTCAGTTACTACTTGTCTACTTTATAGTGAATGCTTCTCAACGAGCAAACGCCCTTTATAAAAAAAAGCAATTAGCAAGTTACGAAATTAAGACAAGCCCCAAATCCATATCTCTGATGAATATGTCTTCAGTATGTACAAGAACAAATCAAACGCTATAGACAAGTCTCCATACCATATTTCTATTGACTAGGTCTTCGTTGTGCACAAGTTTGCAAACTATATCTTAAATGAAAATCTCAACAAGACTTTCGCCAAGTGTCTCTATTGGCTTTGCATTCACCATGCACAGTTCGATACAAAAAGCTAGAACAAACACATAAGCCAAACCAAGTGTTTCTAACGCATTGTTAATCTTTCAACTCACTTTGAACATCGCCTTTTCTGGCAAAAAACCTTAGATATTGGGAATAAACTAAAAACGCCTTGTTACCAGTGCCATATTTTCTAAAGATATGCAAAAAGATACAATGTAATTCAAATTACTTGAACACTATATTTCTAAATCATATTACATACAATAAGTACAATCCCTGACTTCGATATCGGCACATATGAACATTAGTTGACTTACTCTTTGATTTTGTCTGCCAGTTCAATGTTTCCTTTGCTTAAATGAGCAACGATAGCGTGGGATACAACTGGATCGAAGGGTCTAAAACCAACCACGCATGTAAGTGATATACAGCAACTATGGGTGGAATCCAACCCTATGCACCTTAATAAAATAGGACGTACTTTAAATCCATATCCATCATGTAGTCGAAAAGACTGATGACTTTACTACGATTCTGAAATAAATAAGGAACAAAACACAAAAAAATTACCGGTATGCTACACAACGAAATAATAGAGGTTAAGATACCCAGGTGTCCTGTAACGGGTACGGGTAGTGTTATTTTCATCACAATATTTTGATGTAAGTGACAATATGTTGTAAGATTTGCACACTGATTTCATCGATCAATTTTAAAAAGTCAATCGTTGTTTTATTGTAGTTGTTATATAATTATATAAAACAATTATCATATGGTTTTCCTTGCAGAATAGCGTCGTCCATGCGCTTGGGACGTCACTCGACTTTCGGAAACCTTCAAGATCACTTGCCTGCGGCTTGTGTATTTTTACGCTTTTCTGTAAGGCTCATAACATCCCGCGCGTATAGATGACGTTATCCTGCCCAGAAAAACCATTTGGTGTTCTTTTACTGAACAAGGCTCCTTGTCAAGAAAAAACTTGTCAATTTTCGTCGTACACGGAAAAGAATGAAACTAGTGAAGGAAAATTTGCTCGTCTGGGTGGAGTACTCAAACTGAGGGCCACTGGTTTGTCAGTTCTAACTGTTATGTGTTACCCTCATTAAATAAAGTTGAATAATAATAATAAAAAACTGAAAAACACACAGCACAACAACTTTGTTCAAACGTCCAGATCATATCTTTCTATTCCCTCTGGACAAAAAATCGCGTACTGCACCTTGAAATCTGTAGTAAAGCCTAGCTTTCCAACATTGTTCTTGGCGTAGGCCAATATTAGATAAGAATATGCCACTGAATCGTTGGG
>JAOBYK010980869.1:0-20275 GCA_025434845.1 Phenganax subtilis | reverse complement strand
ACAATTGAGACTATATAAATTTGCTTTATTCATTTATCTAATTCTTCTTTAACCATGTTATTTCTCATGCAAATCTTCATAACATAAAATATTGCCACCAATTTTGAAAATGTTGCCTGCATTCGAAAATGCTGCTATTGTACACTTTAATATGGGCATAAAAATAAGTTCCACTATACTGCAATTAATAGTGTTTCCACTTTAAAAAATATATTTCTGGTAAAATTTTCCACCTCTATCATTCTAATACTCTGGAATGGGTAAATTTGTTCATAGATACCTGCTCGACACAGTTTTATGGATGCCCGTAATAACACCTCAAGCTCACATTTTGGCAACACAGGGACAACCCATTTTTGTCGAGTAATCATTTCATCCAACTTTGCAAGCTCTTCAACAGGAAATATTGGATCTCCGTTCTCATCGATAAGAACTTCATCTTCTTCGGGTTCAACCTCAGGTTTTGCTTGTACTGCATCCGAGCTTTCCCCCTCTTCATCTTGCTGTTCTTCCTCCTGATTTGTACCCTCAGCTGCAGGAGTTTGGTCAAGTGGTACTCCACCTCGCACAGATACAGTCATATTGTTCAAGTTTCTCTTACATATATGTATATTCACCTTTCAATTTTTAAATAAGACATCTGTAACCAGATAATTGACTCTTGATACCAGTTGGAAAGCTACCTAAAACAAACAAAATATTAGATAATTGCTGGATAGAAGGGTCTGTCACATATAAACAATCTTCAACATGGTATCCAGTTAATATTACAAATTATCATACAGCACTTATGTGTAACTTCTTCATGTACCTTTTGAGTAGCTATATGCCCTAATGTATCCTACATTAATCCATTTTACTACCCAACTCCAGCTGATTTTACTTCTCAAGGTAAGACATTTTAAATGTGCGAGATACCTAGAATTCACCAGACCAGGGATTTTACTGGCCAGCGTGAGACTTTTGCCACTTGATAAAATGATAGTAAATGGTAGCTTTATACATGGTTATTAATTTGCTTTTGATATATCTAATGTTTATCACGTACAGCGGTTTCAATTTTGATTGACGTGAACTGAAAAATGTAGTTCAAAACTTCAAATCATGAACATTTTAACTAGGATAGTACAACTTCTGGTGCCAATAACACCAGTATTATTCACTCCAATTGTTACTCAGGGCATCTCATAATGACCTCAAGTTTAAAGCATTGGTTGGGACATAATAATCCCTAACTTCCCGTGAAACTATTCCACTGACCTGATTAAAAACATTTGCAAAACTGTGGCAGTACAATTATGTATATTCAAAGAAAAACACACGCGACGTTCAGTGCTGAGCAAGAAATGCAAACAGGACTAAACGAACATCATTTACAGAGTAATGTAAAATATCTATTGAACCACTTCAAATAAAAGACAGAAGAAAAGCAATAAGTCCACAAAAATACACAGTTGCAAGCTTGCAGCACGGTCAGACAACGCAGTTAACTTATCACTCAAAGTTCAGCGAATACAACAAAACTACCTCAGCATAAAGTCTTGAGACCTCTACTTCATGAAAAGTTCAAAGGACTTAAAAAACATACCAAGAAAGTTGAGTTTTTGTGGGAACATGAGCTATATATTTCCCTTCCTCACTTTGCAAGCCAGCTTTGGTTTTGTTTTGGTACTGCGCATGACACTGCGCAAAGTTCCCAGTATCCTGCGGTGATCATGTTTATACCGCATATAATCACTGAAATATATAAATGTAAGTAGAGTATGCATTTAGGCGCTTTACCAGTGAACATTTGCGGACGGCGCTAACATTCTAAATCATGCACAAGAAACGATACAGAAGGACTTATTTGGAAGATCAACTTCTACAGTGCTTATTCGGGAGAGAAACGAGCGAAACCCATGGCGAAGCAGAAGGTGATGTCAAATCAGTGGATGAGTGGATATATCTGTATATATCAGGGGATAACGTGGGTCAACTGGAACCTCAGGCACAGGTATCTGAGATCCAGCTAAAATGGCGGGTGAGTAAATTTTTTCTCTCATGTTTTATCTGTGCTTTATACATATCATGGCTACCTCGAAATCCTTTGTCTTGCGAGGGACGATTATTCACGAATTTACCTCATTGCCTAAACATGAGGTACGATTAGTTTCTAATCGTACCACGGGTTGATTAGCTACTAATCGTACCTCATCGTTTATGCGTACAAATCTACAAATGGACAATTGATTCAAAAACACAAAACCTCAGTCTCCAAGTTTAATAGAATGATCTCTGAATAACTAATTAATGACCGCTCTTTGTCCAATTCCCAACTAACAAATGGTTCAATATTTATTTCAACTCATGCAAGTAAATCAAAACATCCTATTCTCTCGGTAGCCATAATATTACGAAGTGATAGCATGGCATTCAGGTTGATTAGTGATTAAATGTACCCGAAAGCCTCGGGAGGTTTAGGGTACAATTAATCACTAATCGACCTGAATGCCATGCTATTACTTATAAAAATTACTGTATTTAATTTTCAATAGTAATCAGCCGAAATGGCATTTGACATGCTTTGTATGGGGTTGTCAATTATCAAAGTCGTTGAGTCCGAAGTCGTTTTAAATCGTCACAAAATGCAACCTCACGCAATGACCTCACCACAGATGAGACACTAACAGATATCCGACTTCCCCAAAATTGCATAAGTCGATTTTCCTGCGATTTCAATGGCAGCCATTATCCGAGCAAGTGCCCTACAGAAAGGCATTCACCCCCTGAACCAATGATTTTCAAAATGGCACCCAGGGGGGTGATGGTCTCTATTTAGGGCACTTGCTAGGATAATGGCAGCCACTTACGCCAAAATCATAGGCTTGAAGACTAAGTGGGACATCTTTTAGTCTCTGATCTGTGACCTCACCAGGGTTTGAGATTTATGGTATCCTGGTATCCTGATGATACATGTACTACTTTTTCATTTTTGATACCAGAGTCAATACATCAGTATCCAGCGCGGATACCACAAATATCTTGCGTAAATATATAATAATTTATATTTTGTTATTTTACTGCTGAACAATTTGCATATTTTGACATTGAATAAGTGCAAGCAGGTGCAAGCGAATGAAAAACGTAGTTGTGCTTCCACTATTTAAAGTGACATTTATTGTTATTATTTTTCCATCTTTTCAATTTCCAAATATGGAAGTACATGTACTTTCACTAAGTTCATTGGATCATTCAGACCTTGTAAGATTTCAAGGATTCTAGTTTCAGGAAACAATACCTTGTGGTAATTTTAAGTTTGATATTCAATTACTGTTGACACATTTACAGATGTAATTGTACATATAGTTGACGCTATAATATTGCTATAATTTTTCTGCTATTTGTACTTTTCATTATCAATGTGCAATAAAATCATTTAAATTTAAAATATGTCACTGGTAATCTTTTCAAGTACAACATGTGTACCGAGTGTCTCACTTGTTACTAGTCTGTTGGTTCAGTGGATTTCAGTGGTTCATACCGGATTTCATTATGGATACCAGCCATGTAAATACTGGTATTCATAGTGGATACCAGAGAAACACTCAAACCTCAAATTCTGGACTCTCACTAACCTGTGTCGTATATTTTCGATTAAGCTTCTCCATGGCGCTCACTAATTTTAAATGATTATGAGTTTTCAACACAAAAAGAGGAACTGTATTAGAGAGGGCTGTCTTTCAAGGGTGGGTGCATCCTACAAAATATGCGAATGTTGAAAGTCATTTTTAAAAAAAATGCTGCAGAGGATCTAATAAAATAGAAAAAGATACTTGAATATCAATGGGCATTTAATCGACGGAAGATGCTTGTTTACGTAGAAATTCAACGCCTCTAGGATACGCCTGTTCAAGTAAAAGTGCTTAATAAAAACGTATTTGAGAAAATGTCAACCAGAGGTTTTGACAGTCGAGAAAAGTAAAATCTGCCAAGGCACTGTTTAAATGTGATCTCAAGTGCTAGGAACACCCCTAACCCATCTAGCGACCGTAGTTAAGGCACAATCACATTCATATATAGCTCCTAAAATGCCAGTTTTTACATGGTTTAAACTCCCCTCAGCTTGTAGGGTTGCCCTGGGGGTAAGGCCATTCTATTTACAAAAAAATGGTGACCCCTGCAGGCAAGACAAATTTTGTCCATGTAAGAGCAGTTTGTTTTAATTAACAGTGATAGCTTTTCAAGTGAACAGATGCTCAAAAGAACATTTTCAAGCAAAACAACATTTGCACTTTTATCAGATAAACACACAATAAAATGTCTCCGAGGCATAGACGGATTTTCAGATTTTTGTTTGAAGATGAACAAATATTTGGGAAGGGGGGTTCAACTGCTTGCTTTGATAGGGGACTGGTGGCAAAACCAGAAAGGTCAATGCAAATATTTTTACCGAAATTGGGTTTTCTTGGCCAGCAAGACTACATCTGTCATCTGAGGCCGTACTATTAGTAAATTAATCACAGTACAGTGTATTCTGTATTATTTTGTGATTTGAAAATGCATTAAGGACGTGAAAGGAATTGATAATATATAAAACTGGGGGGGGTGAAAATCTTTTTTGGGGGGGTGCAAAAAAATTTTGGGTGGGGTGTACACCCTCTAAAAAATCTGTCTATGCCCCAAGGGGTGTCCTTCGTACCCGAGGTCATGATGATATAAACAGCACCTGACAGTATCTCAACATTATTTTTCTTATTCTTAGGTCTGTGATGATCTCTAGTCAAATTTGATGTACACTTTTGTACTCTGATAAGTTTTGACCGAAAGCGATTTATTTTGTTATATTTGTAATTAATGTTGTGTCATTTAGCTTAGTTTGTGTAGTGACTAGTATGTCTGTTTTACTGTTTGTACTTTTAGTTCAGTTAAGCATGTACTGTTTTTGTATTAAATTTGTATGTTTCGTGGTGTACGAGTCATGATGACATTGAGGGTGTGAAACTTACTTTGAGTGTGATCTCAAAAAAACGTTTCCCTTGTCTGAACTCAACGTTGTCATTATTTTATTGTAAAATGAATATAAAGTGGCTGTGCGCACAGGTGGTGTAATTATTTTCTCTTAGATGACTTTGTGCAATGATAAACAATGCGTAGTAACATGTTCAAATAAAAACGTTTTTACATGCGATTTATATTTGCTTTCATTACAGATACAATGCCCGTTTTCCACCATGTGGAATTTTCCATGTGGAAAATAAGTCTAGCAAAGTAATTGGTTCACTTCGCGACGAAATGGACGAAGTATATTGCTAGCCAATCAGCTTGGTAGATTTATTTTCCGCATGGAAATTTCCGCCTAGTGGAAAACAGGCTTTAACCTTAGTGACTGGACTACGTCAATTACCTTGAAATTAATTCTAACATGCAAGGGTCAGTACACGAAAGCCAAGTAGCTCTATTCATTGCCTGCAATGATTACGAGTTTTCGACCTCCATAATGTTGATAGGAAAACCTTGAAATTTTTACTTTTGAACAAGAGTACAATTTTTCAATCTTTATAAAATGTAATGTCAGGCTAAAACATTTGAGGAAAAGATGAAAAAAAACTTTTCAGAGATAAGTAGTCGAGAGCTTAGGCAGGCGAACCTTTCTGGCAGCACGAACGGCATGAGAAACGTCAAAGGACTGGGTAAAGCACGGTGATTGGTGGAATACATCAAGTGTACTTGATGTCTGTGCTGTCAATGATGCCGCTTGCGGAAGCTCTCTATTAATTGCGAGCTTTCGACCACCAGTGGAAAATAAAAAAAACTCGTCAACCAGGCCAGGTAATCTGAAGTCACGGCAGGGAACTGAAGATAGTTGCCAAATAGAAATCCATTCTTCATTTAAAACTTTTGTTCTCTCAAGAAATGCACCTTACTTTGTTTCCACATTTGCAACAGACCTGGGGCCGGTTGTTTGTACGCCGTTTAGCTTAAACGGCGTATAAGTTCAAAATTTAGATCATATTTATGTCTACCTTGAACAATGAAATTGAAACTTTTTCAACTGAATACAATAATTATGTATTTCCACATAGTTTTATTACATAACATTTGATTTTAAAAGCTTAGAAGAATTGTGGGAGTGTTTTTGAATTCTGACTTATCCACCGTTTAAGCTAAACGGCGTACGGACAACCGGCCCCTGCTTTTCCTCATCAAACATAATTGCAAAGTTTTGTCGTATTTCATTCAGGAAAAAAAAGAAATGAATAAATACAGCAAAATAGATATTTATCCTTTTGTTTTTTTCTGGCCTTTCGTTCGCGGTCAGATCACCTGACCCCAAAGGTTGTCTGAAAATTTCCTATCTGTAATTCTGGTTACGCTTTTAATGTTTTTAAATGAAAAACAGTGATATTCACTGGATACCATTAGTCGAACTTTTTACAACCGGCCTCAGTAACATTGGTTTTATCTAAGTGCAATGTTTTTAGCTTTACTGTACCTTTTCATCATAGTTTTTGACCTCAGCCTCTTCATCACTTTCTGCAATTTGCTCTTCATCAATTTCCTCACCCTATTGCTCACCATTCCCTTCATTTACACTTGTTACTCGCATACAACAGGCTTATCATTATAGCCAAGAATAGCCTCTTGTCGTTTTCTTTTATTTGCGTACAAAAACTCACTAAAGCCAGGCTAATGCTATTTTTTTCTAATCTCGTTTGGCGCCACTGTGAATTTGAATTTGATTTGACTCTACGTACAGCGGCGAAAATTCAGTCTCCGAGGTTGGGGGGGGGGGGCAATGGCTCAAAAGTTCCGACACTCTAGAAATTTCATAGAATCTACGACTATTGTTACTGTAAAATCTATTCCATTGGTGGACGGCTACAAAGCATGTAAAAATATATCTATTGCATTATGTGCAATATTTGCAAGAGTATTTATCTCTGAGTATTGCTTCACGACAATCAATATTACGTGAGCATGTATCGTCTATATTTTTCCTTAATTTAAACCAACACTAGTACATTCTATAATGCTAGAGTATGTCATCTGTTGCTTTCAAGAGCTATAGGTATTCAAAGTATTCCAATTATTGAAAAAGCCTTTTTAATGTTAGAACCTCTAAATATGTGCTTAATGGCCAAAATATAATGGTTTTACCAAAACCCAGAACAACCAAGTATGGATTGGAAGCTATTAAATAATTAGCTGCAAAGAGTTGGAACTCTCTCGACGATGATCTTGGGAGGATTATGGATACTAAAAAAATTTAAAACAGCAATTGAACGCTGGATTTTTCTTAATTAAAATTGTATGGATAGATAGATACATACTTTCATTCACGTTCGGAGATATTAGCTCATCTGTTTGAGCTACTCTGTAAAATTCGAGTCGAAATAAAGTGTATGTACGTATGCTTTTTGTATCCAGAGTTTCCGACAAATAGGCAATTTGATTTGAACTGGGGGGGGGGGACAATTGCCCTCCACCCTACCTCATCGAAATTTCCGCCACTGTTTACCTAACGTTTCCAACGTTTGTTTTGTTAAAAGTCTGGCTGATACACATGCAGGATCAGAATTTAAGCGTGCCGTTCCCAGTTTAAGGGTGCCGAACCCAAAATTTTCCGAACAAAAATGTCGTCGTGTATACGCAGTAGGCGGACCAAATTGCGAGGGTCCATGTGCGGAAATTTAAGCGTTCCGTAACCAAAAGTGCGCGAAAGCAAATCCTGGTGCCCAGGCCTTCTTAGCTCACTTTATACTCGAGCTCAAGCCTTCCTCGAGCTAGAAAACCTTGGTGCAAGGATGACGAAAAGAGGGGAATCCTGGCAGTACTTAACAACACGTAAAAGTTATGAAAATAATGCTGCAATCTTGGTGGTATTGTAAGAGGAGCCTGTTTCAGTTTTGCGGGATTGCGAACTTTGCTAGAAGTTAAGATGGGATGTGGGATCCTAAAATAAATATTACACGGGAGACGGCATTTAAATCCACTCCGTTTTCGCCGATATGAAAAAAACGAAAAAAAACGAAAGCGTTCCTGAATCCTGAGAGTTTGCGAACATCTGAGAGGCCTTCTCAGCCGGTTGGTTAACGATTGTTAACCGTTGGCGAACAACGATATAAATATTTTAGTGCACTCCTTGAAAATCGCCATTTTACACTGCAAATTTCGAAGCGTTAACGATGCTCTTTAACTTTAACTACATTTTAACTTCAGTTAACGCTAACTATACCTTTTTGTACAACCGGCCTACATGGGTGATTAAAGTGAATCAATATTTAACTAAAAAATCGTGATTAAAAAGTAAAGTTCAGAAATGGTTCAGAATTGCGGGATAGTGGGATTTTTGAGCCCAATACAGGCCTCTCTTCAGTCTCTTGTAATCCCCACGACGATTGCGATAAATCCAGTGTTTCGTGCACAAAATCAGCATTTCTTTCTAGATCTATTTCGACCAACTTCAAATCAGAGAAATGTTAATTATTGGTAAAACAAAAACTGCATGAATAAGATAAATTTGTTTTTAACATTTTAAACATTTATTAACAAATATGCTTTAAACTATCATATTATAATAACAGCGAATTATCTAACCTCGCTGACAAGAATTTATAAACAACGCTGAATTAGTTCAATAAAAATATATATAAATTTGTTTTTTCAAAATGTTCATGTTTCTTTTTTGTTCATTGTTAATTTCCCCAACAACAACAAAATACTGAGAAGAATCGTTGGCGAAAATTCTTAGACTTGTTGTTCTTCACTGTTTTCTTTTCGTTTTCATTATTCTTGTCACGTTTGTTTGAACTTTTCTTCTTGTTCGTTTTTCTTGGATTGTCTGTAGGTTGTTCTTTCTTTGAGTCTTCGGTGTCTTCTGCTATTCTCTGAAAAGAAATTAGAAGCCTGTGTTTATGGTTACATAACGTACCAATCAATAGTTGGGTTGTTTCGATTAGTCATTGAAAAGTATACATAAAAACTGGTAAATCCTATTTGTTTGTTTGCAAAATACTCTTTTTGTCGAGTGGCGTGGCGGAAATTATTTCATATTACCTTGTGGGCGAAATTTTCTGTTTCTTCAACCTCTTCCTTTCGGATTTCTTCAACATTTTCAGTTGGATTTGAAACATCAAACTCAACAGTCTTTTCCATGGGGGAGGTTTGACAATAGTTGTCCTCTAGTTCTGCAGGAAATATGTGTTTGACGTCGTTACATCTAAAGCGTGGCAGCTCTGATTCAGGTGGATATCCGCCGACACTGAGCACTTGAACTGAGCTCGCCTCAGTCCTGAATGCGTGGACATCGTTAGTGTTTGGCCGTCCCGAGCAATTATCTTTACATGATGTTATTTCATGAGGAGACTGATCCCCTGAACGAAGTTTTTCTTCCGCTAGTTCATCATTAACTTCATTCAATGCATCCGTTATAATAATTTCAACGAAAGCATTTAAGATCGCTTGGGTAACTATCTTCTTTGCGGAGTCGCGAATTTGATCATCGATATCTTCTACTTCGTTGGCAGTGACTTGAGGGTAAATGTTCTCATTATTGGTTACTTCGTAAGTATTGGTTTTTGTGCGTCGTTCAATGTCGATCTTTTTGGCGTCATCGCAACATTGAGCTTTACCATCGTTTTCCCTTGCAATTTCATTGATTTCATGTATTGCATTCGAAATCACTTCATCCACAAGTTTCTTTGCAGTCTTGCCAATTTCATCTGAAAAGTCTGTCATGATCGAGACTTCAGAGGGAGTTTCGCTTGCTTCACAAGTGCTTTTCCCGCCTCGTACTATTTCATCTCGATGAACTTTTAATGATTCTGAAAGAAATTCTTGGTCTTCCCTTTGATTTCGCATAGTTTTTTCGTATTGAGTTTTGGACCATTGAATCTCTTCGTTTGAAAAAACTTCCATTTTAATACACCTTGAAAAACTTCAAATGAACTCTGGTAAAGTGTTTGTGTGTGCTCGCAGTCAATCAATTAAGACAATCTTATTGTGACGTCAGTCGTATTTAAAGGCTTGCGTCAGAGAAGAGGATGATGGGTAACGTTTGTGATGTCATCACTGAGGATATCATTTTAATTTTGGAAAAATTTCTTCATTATTTTTATTATGACATCGATAATCTATTTCTTACAAGGCGTAATTGCTCTACTATGTTCTCTACACTTTCATTTACTATGCAGTGAGAATGATTGTTTATAAGAAACCTGGCGCATAACATAAGCGTTGTACGAACAGCACTTGCAAATCAATAGGGCTGAATTATTTATATCATATTCCATGATTATTATGTCACTTATGGAATTTTACTTTTACCTTCAATGAATTCAGGAATTCACCGTCGCTTTACAACTTCATTCTTGTATGAATCCGTTTATCTATGTTCTTCGTATATCCCTCATCATGGACGAATTGGTTCAAGCGTAAAAAGATACTAAAATATATTTTTTGTTTTTTGTATCCTGTGAAATTCCCCCAATTGGATGACAGCTTTCCTTGTTTATTCGATAATATACAAATAAAAGATGACTCAAATGGAGCAAACAAGACGCGAAACGTCATACGAGATGGCAAAACCCTGCAGGATAATGATCTCTAAAGAATATCGTAGTGATATCATTAGCAAGAGGAACCGCGAAGACGGGGGGCTGGGGGGCTATAGCCCCCCACATTTTCTCGGCTAAAATTATTAGTCTTTCACTAGTAAAAAGAATTGTTTTTATAATTGCAAAGTCTCAATTTTGTTGCTTTCTCAGGCCAAGACTTAAGTTTACTAACATAGGACCCACAATGGTTGGGTGACGCGCAAGAAAATTTTTTAAATTAGACCCTCAAGAATGGCTAAAAAAGCATCTCCCAAACTTGAACTTAACGGAATATTATAGTGCTCAGGGTAGAGAATACGATCTTTCTAAGAAAACGCTCATTGTTTATTTAGAAAAATACTATCTTGGGGAAAAAGTGGGGGGGGGGGATTAAGCCCCCCAGCCCCCCCAGTGGCGCCGTACCTGATTTCTATGGCCCCGTTTACGTTATACCGGATTCACTCATCACAATATCTTCGTTTGATGTTAAGGAGGAATAATTTCCAGCAAATGTTTACTAGGCTGACAGATTTCGTATATTTCTTTGTGTCATTTCGATTAAAAATCTTTAAAAAGCATCGATAACTGCAACATCGGACCCGCTCCGGTAGCAATTCGGTATAGTGTATGACTATGGTCTCAGAGATTTTTGTCAACGTTTCTCTCAAAATGCAGGTAATAGCGTGAAAGAGTCACAGAAAATTTAAAATTTTGGGGGGGGGGTTCTATTTATGAGTCTTAGGGCCTGTTTATATGAGAGACGAGACGGGACGTTTGCCGGTGTCACTAGAAATTTGCCTCCCCCCCCGAAAATTTGGCCCCCTCGGGCCAAATTTCCCAGGAAATTTTTGGCCCACCTAAAAATTATAGTTTTTTTTATCCTTATATGGCTCAGATATCATGAAGTTTTTCTCAACATTTAAAAAGAATTTTTTCTCAACATTTATAGTTACTTTGCGTAATTTTTTTGCGGCAAGTTTCTCCATTGATCTAAATAGCTTGTAATGCCTTAAAAATTCCTATCTCTAAAAATTGTTTCGTGTCCTTAGTTTAAAGCCAAGTTATTATGCATGAACGTTGTCCTCTACAGATATCTCGCATGAGTACATTACGCTTTCCTTCAAACTTTTAGCTCTTGGCCGCAATGGAGAATTTCGGCACTAATAAATTATGCAAACTAACTATAAATACTGGTAAACTTTTAGGATCTTGGTTTTACAAGAAGCTTCAGGATTTCCGAACTTGTAACGATAAAGTAAACTATGTTTTTGAGGGGGCCAAATTTCCTAGGAAATATGGCCCCCAGGGAGACCAAATTTCGTGGGACACCGGGACAATTTTGCATATATAATTCTTTGCAAATTCATACGTCCCGGGTATTCCGGCGAGAAAACATCCCGTGTGCAAAGCAATCATGTAAACGCGGGATGAATATCGTCCCATCCCGCCTCCCCATATAAACAGGCCCTTAGCCCCCCACCCTCTGATACGCTCCGCGGGCCCTGAGCAACAAAACTTCGATGAGTAACCACATCCTGCAGAAGAGACACTTCAGTTATTGATGAAACCTAAAGGCGGATTTCCATTCAGCGCAAAATGTCGCGAGATCGACATTTTGCGATCGCTGTCTTTTGAATTATCAGCTGCCAAGCGGAACGCATCGTATTAGATGTGGTTCAAGGGACACATTTCAAAAGAAAACGATCGCAAAGTTTCGATCGCGCGACTTTTTGCACTAAATGGAAATCCGCCTTAAAGTGTACACAATACATTACGCACATGCAGACATTATATACAATCAACTCATACACATAGGTGGCTCTAAAAAAAGAAAGATGTTTTGTGGGTTTTAGAACTACTTTGTAGAATACTTATGAAAAGAATAATCATCAATTCGCATTGTGTAGGAATTGTTGTATTAGTACTATTAATTACTTGTAATTGTTCATATTAGATTAGCACAATGCTCTATAAGTTCATCTTGGTGTATCAATAAAGGACAATAGCATGACAGGAATCAAGTGCCTTCGTCATGGCATTCAGAGCCTCATCTCCCGTGTTGCCGTTATAAGCTGGAATATGTAGCTAACATAATTTTTATTCATAACTTTTTCCTTCTACAGTAACACGGCATGTTCTCTCGAAAAGTAGTTTTCAAAAATTTTTAACCATTTAAGCTTCGCACAGACGAGCAACTTTCCTTGTCAAACTTTGTTTGACGTGTTCACTTGCACGTGTGTACCAAATGTGTACGACGCAAATTAAGTCTTTGAAAAAAGCTGGCATGACTAGGCTTGAAAGAAGGTTTTTATCAAGGGAAAGTAATTTTTGCCATACACAAGAGCAAATGGAATCTGTCAAAGAAAACTTGTCAAGGAAAGCAAAGTTGGGTTTTAATGTACTGAATATGCATTATCGAAGAAACCAGGAGAGCCGTCAATCCATTTGGGGGAATTTCACAGCCGGATGATAAAAATGTAAAATGTATTTAAATATCTTTTTATGCTTGACCCAATTCGTCCTTGTTGAGGAATTTACGAAGAGCATAGATAAACGGATTCATACAAGAAATAAGTTGTAAAACAAAGTTGAATATATGAATTCATTGAAGGTAAAAATTCAATACAGGTGTATGCGCCACAGAATACCACGGAACCACAGAATACCAGTATTTTTACCTTTTCTATAAAATTTGGAGGAAATATGCTATATATACTTTATTTTGGTGAATATGTATTAGTTTTAGTCTAAATGAACATATGCATTCAAAAAATTGAGATTTTCGGATAAATACTAAAAATAATCCGGTTTAAAAAGAAATAAAATTCGGTGCTTTTGACACTTTTTTTCTCTTAACGCCCGTAGAATCTGCAGCATTGAAAATAAGTTTGCAAACAAGCACAATCTATGTTGATCACTATGACATAAATTAACTCTTAACAGCCTTATTAGTACAACTATATTTCTCTTTGAAATATTGGAGTTTCTACTCGTAGCAGTAAATAATGAATTGACTGGTATTCTGTGGTACATTAGCATTTTTTCCACATTGTTCAATTAAAAAGAAAACAAAGAGTTGTACGATGAATAACCCTAAACCCCTGGGAAAAAAAATTCAATGATAAAATATATCAAAAAATATTAACAAGCCATATTTTACGTATTTTACAAAAGATATGTCACATGTAAATTTTTGTGTTATTTTGTGGTACATACACACCTCTAAGTGACATAATAATAACGAAATATAATAGAAGGTAACCATTTTGCTACAAAACCATAGGCGGCCCGAAAATCAGTTTGCTTACCTTAAATTAATCCCCATGTACATATGGATATATTGCCAGCCTCGTCCCCTGGGGACGAGGCTGATATATTGCTAAATTCCTCATGGATAGCTGGTGGCAGTGTTTGTCACACGCACGATAGTTTGTGTCGCGTGACGTTCGTGTAGTGGATTGTTCTGTTAGGTTTGGAAAGTTGGGCGTTGGTCCGTCTGGTCATGAAAGAAATAGCATCGGGATTTTGGTTATGGCGTACTGCCACAATTTAAACTATGTTGATGCATGTTCTGATTTCGAATATAAACACCAGTACATACCATAAGTTGAAAAATTACAGTAAGAAAAATATAACGAACAATTCCATGGTAAAATTTGGTTGCTCCTAAACAAACTTACTACAAGAATGAATGAAATTGCTGCAAACGGCAGTAATGCACACTAATATCTATTGTCATTCAACTCTGCATCTCAAATGAAAAGAAGACTGGAGAAAAATTCTTATGATATAAATAATTCAGTCCTATTGATTTGCGAGTACTGTTCGTAGCACACAGGTTTCTTTTAAACAATCATTCTCCCTGCATTGTAAAAGAAAGTGTTATGCAATTATGCCTTAAAATAAATAACTTATATTTGCTATCAATATCATTAATAAAAATATTGCGAGAAATTTTTGCGAATTAAAATGACATCATCAGTGATGACATGACGAACGTTTACCCATTATCCTTTTCTCAGACGCAAGCCTTTAAACACGACTGACGTCATAATGAAGATTCTCTTAATTGATTGACTGCCAGCGCACACAAACACTTTATTCGAGTTCACTTGAGCTTTTTCAAGGTCGGCTAAAATGGAAATTATCTCAAACGAAGAGATTCAATATCTGAAAACTGAATATGAACAGTCGTTGGGAAATCAAAACGAAGAGCAAGAATTTCTTTCAGAATCATCAACAGTTCATCGAGGAGAACCTGCACGAGGCGCGAAATGCACTTATGAAAGAAACCTTCCAAACGCCATCGACATTCCCTCTGAAGTCTCGATGAAAACAGAATTTCCAAATGAAATTCCCGAGACTGCAAAGAAACTTGTCAATGAAATGATTTCAAACGCATTAAATGAAGTCAATGAACTTGCAAGACAAAAAGATGGCAAAGATCAATGTTGCGATGAAAGCAAAAAGATCAACATTGAACGACGCACAAAAACCAATACTTACGAAGTAACCAATAATGAGAACATTTACCCTCAAGTCACTGCCAAGGAAATAGAAGATATCGATGATCAAATTCGCGACTCTGCAAAGAAGATAGTTACCCAAGCGATCTTAAATGCTTTCGTTGACATTATTATAACGGATGCATTGAATGAAGTTAATGATGAATTTGCAGAAGAAAAACTTGGTTCAGTGGATCAGTATCGCAATGAAATAACATCTTCTAAAGATACATGCTCCGGATGGCCAAACACTTTCGAGGTCCACGCTTCTAGGACTGAGGGTAGCTCAGTTCAAGTATTGAGCGCTCCATATCCACCTGAACCAGAGCAGCCATGTTTTGGATGTAAGGAGATCAAACATATATTTCCCGTGGAGCAAGAGGACAAGCATCATCCAACCTCCCTCATGGAAAAGACTGTTGAGTTTGATGTTTCAAATCCAGTGGACAATGTTGAAGAAACCCGAAAGAAAGAGGTTGAAAAGACAGAAGTTTTCACCCACAAGGTAATTTGAAATGATAATTTCTGCCACACCACTCGATAAAAGCAATGTTCTGTAGACAAACAAATAGGGTTTATCAGTTTCCATCTTAAATGTTCAACGGCTAATCGAAACAGCGCAACTATTGATTGGCGCGTTATTTAATCATAACCACAGTTTTTTAATTTTTCTAAGAGTATAGAAGAAGACACCGAAGACTCAAAGAAAGAACAACGTACAGACTATCCACAACAAACGAACAAGAAGAAAAGTTCCAACGAAAGTGAAAAGAATAATAAAAGTGGAAAAAAAGCAGTGAAGAACAAGAAGTCAAGAAATTTCCGCCAACGATTCTTTTCAGTATTTTGTTGTTGTTGGGGAAATAAAGAATGAACAAAAAAGAAATATGAACATTTTTAATAAACAAATTTTTTATATATTTATTTAATTTATTCAGCGTTGCTCATAAATTATTGTCAGCGCGGTTAGATAATTCCTTGTTATTATGTCACAATTTAAAGCATAATCGTTAATTAATGTTTAAATTTTTAAAAACATATTTATCTGTCATACAGTTTTTTTTGTCACTAATTAACATTTCCAATTTTGATTAGTTCTGGTTTGAAGTTGGTTAAAATGGAAGAAAATGCATTTCTTGCACGGAACACTCGATTTATCGCAGTCGTTGAAGGGGCTAGCCAAGATTGCCGTGTTATTTTCAGAACAACTTTTCACTTGTTGTTAAGTACTGCCAGGAATCCCCTCTCCTCATTCTTGTTTCCAGGTTTTCTAGCTCGAGGAAGGCTTCAGCACGACGATAAAGCAGATAAGTCGTAAGATCTGGGCACGACCAGGACCGGATTTATTTATTTTATTTTATTTTATTTTACATATTCGCCAATTAAGAAAAAAACAAAAGAAAAAAAACAAATAAATAAAAAAGCAACAAAACAAAAAAAACAAACTTACAAATTATTACTGTTATAGACATAACAAAAAACAAAGGCAACTTGGCTGGAAATACCACACAGAGATTCGATCTCTAATAACGGGATTCCAATTTTACACATAAGCGCAACAAATATTCATTAAACGTTCAAATATTCAAAATGTAAACGAGTTATTCACAAAGAACAAACTTTAAGACACTGAAAGTTGACATAACTTAACAACATAAACGCGTATTCAGGTTTAGTAGAAGACGTGTTGTATGGCATTTAACACAAACAGACTTGAAGGTTCTCGGGTCTTCAGGATTATAGACCGTATTGGTAAGATCTTTATAATGATCTTTTAAGCCGGCTTTAAACGAGACCAAAGTTTTGTTGGTGTCTCTAAACCTGCAGGGAAGTGTGTTCCAGACATTAGCAGCTCGGACGTAAAAACTGTTTTGGAAGGTCACTGTTTTACATTTCGGTACATCCAGTAGGACTCCATCCATTGCTGTTTAGTTAATAATAGACTAATAATATTTCAATAACGGAAAAATTTTTTGGATAGGTGAGCAAACAAGAATTTCAGCGATATACCCTTTACTATACCTGTCTATTTAGCCTTCCCAAACTGTTCGGTTACAGGCCTCCTTATGAGCTAATTCAGCCCTGGTTATACGACGACTCGCTTTCGTGCACTTTTCAGCCACTCAGATCTATTCAACAAGGAGCTCGTTAGCATTAGAATTATCTCGTATGATATAGAAAATGCTTTTGTCTAGTTGCACGAAGGATGAACAGATAAACAGCAGTTGCAGCCAGTTCATTCACCTCCATGCTATTCAACTATTTCCCTTCAAAAAAAAATCTAAAAGAGGCATTGCGACAGAATTATCAACCGAAGTAAGAATAAATTTCGCTACAGTCCTTAGGTCATGTAAAAACACGAACGCACTTTTAAATTTTTCAGGATAATGATCTCCAAAGAATGTCGTATTGACATGAGCAGTATAAAAACTTTAACTACATCCCACAAAAGATGGCAACTCCAGGAATGGAGTCAAATCTTCCCACAATTTGTTAGGGAAAAAGGCTCACTACGTGACGTCGCATGAGGAAACACGCATAAATTTGTAATTTCCGCAATATACCCCTTACTATACCTGTCTATTTAGCCTTCCCGAACAGTTCGGTTACAGGGGCCTTGCGACCAGAATTTTCAACCGAAAAGCAAGAATGAATGTCGCTGTAGTCTTTAGGTCATGTAGAAACACAAACGTACTTTTAAATTTTTCAGGATAATGATCTCCAAAGAATGTCATATATTGACATGAGCAGTATTTAAACTGTAACTACATCCCGCCAAAGATGGTGAGTCCTGGAATGGAGTCAAATCTTTGCACAACTTTTAAGGGAAAAAAGGCTCATTACATGAACTCGCATGATGAATGACGCGTAAACTTGTGAAACGTAAGAAATCTCCATTTCAACTTTATGTTTCTCATCATCTAAAAGCACAAGCATTGTCCACTTACAATGATCTGCCGTTTCTCTTAATGCCTTAAAAAACTGATATCATGTCGATGTGCTGTTGATAACTTTTCATTCTAAAATTGGTCGTGCTCAAACAAAATTTAGTACAAGACTGAAATTGTTACAAATGGCAGTAATGCACATGAATAGTTATAGTCATTCAACTCTGCATCTCAAAATGAAAAACAGAAAGTAATGGAATAAAAAAGTTCTTATGATATAAATAATTCAGTGCTATTGATTTGTGATTACTGTTCCTAGCGCGCTTATGAAATGCGCTGTTAAGGCAGTTTTCCATTCTGTGCAAAATGTCGCACGATCGATATTTTGCGATCGCTTTCTTTGAAATGTTTCCCTTGAACCACATCTAATGAGATGCGTTCCGCATTGCAGCTGATAATTCAAAAGACAGCGATCGCAAAATCGCGATCGCGCGACATTTCGCACTGAATGGAAATCCGCCTTTATGAGGAGTTATGATGGTTTACCTAGGTTTCTTACAAACAATCATTGTCACTACATTTTAAATCAAAGTAATTTGACTATTTTTAGTTTTTAAATTCTTCATAGGTAGATTTTTCTAACTACAATATATCCTTCAACCCTGTAAATATAGTATAGTATAATAGATTTGAAAAATCCTGTAAAGGCACACGTCTGTTGCACCTGTGATTAACTTGAATAAAGAAATTATGATAATTTGTATAACAAACTTGATATGCTGCAGGGATGTATCAATGCTCGAAATAAATAAATTATCTTTGCAATAAATGTCGCTAATGAAAATATTTCGAGAAATTTTTCGCGCATTAGAATGACATCACAAACGTTACCCATCATCCGTTTCAATGAAGCAAGCCCATAAAAGGACTGACGTCATAATAGAGATTGTCTTAATTGATTGACTGCAAGCACACACAAACACTTTCTACAAGTTCATTTGAAATTTTTCAAGGTTAATTACAATGGAAGTTTCTTCAAACGAAGAGATTCAGTGGTCCAAAACTCAATATGAACAAACTTTTCGAAATCAGAGGGAAGAGCAAGAATTTCTTCCAGAATCATCAAAAGTTCATCGAGATGAAATTGTACGAGGCGGGAAAAGTACTTGTGAAGTAAGCAAAACTGCCTCTGAAGTCTCAATCATGACAGAATTCCCCGATGAAATTTGCAAGGCTGCTAAGAAACTTGTGGATGAAGTGATTTCGAATGCAATACATGAAATCAATGAAACTGCAAGGGAAAACGATGGTAAAGCTCAATATTGCGATGACGCCAAAAAGATCGACATTGAACGACACACAAAAACCAATACTTACGAAGCAACCAAGAATGAGAACATTTACTCTCAAGTCACTGCCAACGAAGTAGAAGAAATCGATGATCAAATTCGCGACTTCGCAAAGAAGATAGTTACCCAAGCGATCTTAAATGCTTTCGTTGACATTATTATAACGGATGCATTGAATGAAGTTAATGATGAACTTGCAGAAGAAAAACTTCGTTCAGTGGATCAGCATCGTAATGAAATAACATCTACTAAAGATACATGCTCCGGATGGCCAAACACTTTCGAGGTCCACGCTTCTAGGACTGAGGGTAGCTCAGTTAAAGAATTGAGCGCTCGATGTCCACCTGAACCAGAGCAGCCACGTTCTGGATGTAAGGAGATCAAACATATATTTCCCGTGGAGCGAGAGGACAAGCATCATCCAACCTCCCCCATGGAAAAGACTGTTGAGTTTGATGTTTCAAATCCAGTGGACAATGTTGAAGAAACCCGAAAGAAAGAGGTTGAAAAGACAGAAGTTTTCACCCACAAGGTAATTTGAAATGATAATTTCTCACACACCACTAGATAAAAGCAATGTTCTGTAGACAAACTAATAGGATTTATCATTTTCCATCTTGAATGTTCAATGGCAAATCGAAACAATCTAACCAGCTATTTATTGGTAAGTTATTTAATCATAAACACAGTGTTCTAATTTTTTCAGAGTATTGCAGAAGACACCGAAGACTCAAAGAAAGAACAACTTTCAGACTATCCAAGAATAACGAACAAGAAGAAAAGTTCAAACAAACTTGAAGAGAATAATAGAAGTGGGAAGAAAGCAGTGAAGAACAACAAGTCGAGAAATTTCCGCCAACGATTCTTTTCAGTTTTTTTTTGTTGTTGGGGAAGTAGAGAATGAACAAAAAGAAATGTGAACATTATGAAGAAACAAATTTATATATATTTTTATT
>JAOBYK010979758.1:0-24537 GCA_025434845.1 Phenganax subtilis | reverse complement strand
AACAGCTGAACAACAGGGCAATACTGGGTCTTTCACTGCTTAGGTATGACTGCTTCGAATTGCCGCCGCATGGATGAGAAAAAGTGCGGCGTTTATTCGAGGGCAGCGTTTAATAATGATTTTGCTTCTCCTGCGGCGTTTATTCGAGGGAGGTGTTTATTCGAATAAATACGGTAAATAAGGTTAGGAATACGAATATCTGAGGTTACTGTGTCATGTGATCAAATAAATCGTAAATGGTCGGAAAAATTCGCCCAAGGCTTGATCAGTGCATCACTAGCATTGCGTGAAGAATTTTTAACGTGGATATTTACAATTTGCTGACGATGCAGGTTGTCAGCATCTCTGCCGGCAAACCTCGCACAAAATCGGGCGAGCGGGCCCATATATTTCGCGCCAAAACAGACTACGACACCAAAAAATAAATGCAAAACACGGGGCATTTTTCAACTCCGTCGCATGCGCCGGAGTAAATTTTTGTTTTGAGAAGAAAGCGGGGACTATGCAATTTAGTAAGCTGCGACTTTGCACGAAAAAATGTTTCCGAACCAAAAACCGGCTTAAATTCCAAACAATCTAGTATCTGCATTAATGCATCGGGTGCATGGAAATATATAACATATCTTAGAGTTGTGAAAACGATATTTTGGAAATATTTTCAGCGAATAAGCCTCAGTCGAGAATAAAATTAATATCTTCGCCCTAAACTGCGAAATATCCTTTTAAGTGTACATTGTACGAACTTACTTGTTTTTTCTTGTCGCACTATTATGCTTAATCTCCCACATTTTGGCATCTGCAGTAATTCCCACGTGGTTTGTAAAATAACTATTGCTGAGAACACTTAAAAATTTGTCGCAATCATCTCCATCAGGGCAACCTATAGAAAGCCAAATATCTGTTTTCAAAACTTTTGAAGAAAAGTCAGAATTGATACCTAGCATGCACTAAGTAGTAAATTAAACAATCACAAAGTATTAAAAAATTTTTAAAATTTTTGCCACATCTGTTCCTAATTAACTGTAAGGCCAGGTTCATGCAGCAAGACCATTTTAGTTGGCCGAGTTTGACCTTCGCTACAAGAAACATGAAAAATATTGCACCGAAACAATTTGATCTTTTGCCAATATAGAAAAAGTCCGAGCGGGCTAACTAAATTGCCCCCGGTTTACACTGTCAAAGTTTTTGTGATCAAAGTGGAAGTTTCGGATAGGTATATCCTAAGTTTTCAAGGATTTGCTAAAAGTATTTAAGAGAACTAAACACTGTCCTCAACGCTGAACTACTTCACTCTGATATTTCTTTCAAATTTTTCAGAACGTAGAATTTCCGTGTGAAAAATTCCTACTTTGACCACAGAAGCTTTGATAGTGTAAATTGGCCATTAAAACAACTGATAATGCTACGATTTATACGGTCATTTTATATCACAATTGTCGTGATCTGTTTGCTCCATTGAACTAAAACACTGGAACGCTACCTCCATTAGAACTTGCCGACAGTCAGTTGAAGCCACGTGTCGTGTCTGGAGGAATTTCTCGCCTGACGCGTGTTTTTGTCGGGACTCAGGAAATGTATTTTGTATTAATATGTAAATACTTTAAAAAACCCTAATTTTTCTAAAAACTAACTGTGTTTGTGTCGGTTTTTTATTTACTTTAGGTGTGAAACGGGTATAAGCTTCAACAAGTTAAAAAAAGAGTAAATACTACCGCAAAAACAATTAAAACAGAGAAAACAATCCAAAGTATAAACTTCGGCTGCCGTGCCGTGAAATTCTCCACTCTTGGCTGACGTTATCGCCTAATAAACGGCTTTTTATCCAGATAGATTTGCCCAATAAGATATAAGATAAAAGATAGTTGTTCGAACTTTGCTTTAGCTGCATTGAAATAAAATTTGAGAAGTTTTTCAGCCCGTTTTTGGCGGTTTTCGGCCAACTTTTTGTTTGTATTCTTCAGATGGCCGTGCGTGTTCTTAGCCCAGGGGCCTGGGGCCAGTTGTATAAAAATTTGATTAAAGTTAACTATAGTTAAGTACGAATATCAACCAACCAGAATCGCGTATTCAAGATTTAACTACTTTTTAACTACAAAATCGTAGTTAAAATGTAGTTAAAAGTTTTATACAACCGGCCCCTGGTGATTCCACCAAATTTTTCGCTTCAAATTTCCCGTAGCGTTCCAGTTTTTTAGTTCAATGGTATGCTTGCGCTTTTTAATTGTTTTTATTAAAGTGCCCGTGCGAGACAAGGATCTATCTAGAGAATATAGAGAGCACACTACCATTTCCGCTTTAGCTGAAACAATTAAAAAGCGCTAACAAACAGACCACGGCAACTCGGATATAAAAAGGACCTATAACTCTTTCAAGTTAGTTGCATTACAGAGTATACAGAGGTTAAACCTTGTATTGATAATGCGTACCAGGCAGCCATGTTGTTAGCCAGAGCGCTTAAGAGAGGCCTTCACCCCCCCCCCACTCCCCCCGAACATTATAAATAGTCATATTTGGTAGCAAAAACTTAAATGGTTAAATGATAAAAGGCATTTAAACTTTTTTAAAACAAAAAAAAAACAACTTCTATGTCACTTTAATGGACAAAAACTAACAAAATCCTATTTGTAAAAAAAATCTAACCAATTTTTTGTCAAAAAAACGATTTTTGAAGAGAGTTCTGTCACCGAATTTGATACCCTGTACACTCATTCGAACCGCTGCCATATGCATACTTCTCAGGGGGAGGGGGGGGGGGGGAGAAGACCTCTCTTGGGCGCACTTGGCTAAGCCCAGGGTATACGCATAATCAGTGCTAGGTTTAGCCTCTGTATTCTCTGTGGTTGCACTAAAGAAGGTCCGGGTAAACGGACCGAAAACGTTACAAAAATAAATATGCGTGGTGTACCCTTAAAGTAATATTCATATATGGTTGAATTAAAACGAAATTCCTTTTTGTTTACAAGCTCCAGTTTCTAAACACGGGATGGTTGTTTAGGATTGAGTTAGTTTTCGAGTTGAGATGAAAAAGTTCCTTTCTAGTAGCATGCAATGGCATGCTATCCATCTTAACGTTAACTTTTAAGGAGTAAGTACGTTCCAGACTCCATTTGCGTTGGACGTAAAGTCTTGAAAAGTGTATATTAGACTACCATGAATCACAACTGTATATATAACTGTGAATACCACAATGTATGCGAATACAACAACTTCATACAACCTGTGCATACAAGTATATAAGACCATGAGTTACAAATGCATACAACTGTATGATTGTAAGTGTATACACTGGCACTGATTATGCCTATGCCCTTATACTCCAGAATATGTCTTATGAGGCTTGAATGTATACCGCAGCCTCATAAGACCTATTCTGGAATATGCCTGTCCTGTGTGGCACTTTTCGTTACCCGCTTTTTGCAAGATCAAATTGAAGATATTCAAAGTCGTGCCTTGAAAATTATCCACGCTAACCTTTCCTATAAGGATGGCTTGAAGGAACTCAGACTGCCATCACTTGTTAACCGAAGGGATTCTCTGCGCAAAAGATTTTATGAAGAAAATTTTCGAACTACTATGTCGGACTTTTTACCCAGCATGAACTCCCATCATTATAACTTTAGAAATGCTAGGAACGTACCACTTCTTAAAACTCGTTTAAGTAGATTCTATAATAGCTTCGTACCTACATGCGTGCGAAAATGGGATTTACCTGGAACTGCTTTGGAAACCAGTTAATTTTATATCTATATTACTTAAAATAGTAAACATTATTATAGTTTTAACATAGAATTTTATACTTTAGTACCATTGTAATATTTTCACTTGAGTTTTTCAGGTTATTTGTAAACTGCCAGTCACGTTTTTAAAGGGGAACTGTCATCCCATTCAAGTTTAACATATATCAAAGACAATACCATACGAAAGAATACTGTGAAGTATTTTCTTCCAACGTTTTTTTGTTGCTTAATTATAACCACAAAACTGCATGAAATCCTGCTCGAAGAATTCCGCCATATTTGTTTTGTCAGTAGACGCGTGACGTCACCTGAGTGCTTGCCATTGGCATTTGTTCAGTGATTTCTATTAAAGGTTGAATGCTTTAAGGATTTTTTCTAGCGCGTGAGTTAGTTTTTTTATTCATATAAATTTTAAACTTTCAAAACTATTTATATAACAGATTATCAACATCAAACTTTTAATTGTAATATCCATTCGTGCATATTTTTCAACTTTTTGCTATGATGAGTATAGAATTTTCCATATTTCGCGCAATAAAAGCACTCAGGTGACGTCACGCCGTCACTTACAAAACAAACATCGCGGAATACTTCGAGTTGGATTTCATGCAGTTTTGCGGTAATAACTTTGGAACAAAAAGACGTTGGGAGAAAATACTTCACGGTATTCTTTCTTATGGTATTTTCTTTAATATATGTTAAACTTGAATGGGATGACAGTTCCCCTTTAATAAACCCAGTTCAATTCAATGCGATAAGAAAATGAAATTACCTTTCTTGTTCTTGATAGAATACAGGTAGTTACCATGAGGAATGAGCTTCCAATAACAAGTGCCGTGACCGACCGTTGTATACGCGTTACCATCTACCTTTGATGAAAAGCAAAATTACTGTTCAATAAAAGCTTGTCCTGAAAACTCAATAGTTATGAAAATGATTGAGTTCTTTTTATTGTGCACAAATCTTTTCAATTGTTGTCTCTTAACTGAGCATGCAAGGGGCCCTTTCCAGTGACGTCAATTGGACAGAGTAATATTTATAGGCTAATGTATGGCAACAGAATTAGAGAGCGGTTTTTTGTTCGAAAAATTTTTTGCTATCCTGTCGTTATCAAACAAAAATATGGCTGACTCGTGGTCTGTGTCAGTCAACGTTAAATGCTTTTTTTGAAGAGAAAAAAAAAAGAAAAATGGAAAGTGACTTTATAAACAGCTGTTCAAAGCAACTTTTAAAGAAGCACATGACAGAGTAAACAAATTGAAGTAATTGGGTCACGGGACATTATTTTAGTTTCAGCGTTCTCAAGACGATGTATGAAAAACATGTTTTTCACGAACGTTGTCTTTTCGCCCGAAGCGACTAGTTTGTTTTTTTTTTATCTGAGGTAAAAATAAGGAAATGTAAAATTAATGGATATTTTGCATTATAAACTATATAAAGTTTGATGTATATATAAGCCATATAAAGTTTGCTGTCAGTTGTAAACTGTTTACAGAAATCTACAAGTCAAAACTGTAATATTGTGCCAAATATTGAACAATATTGCTTGCAAGAGAACGTCCGGTTTGACTGTAAACGGTATAGTTTAATAAAGGCCAACGTTACCCCAGCGGGCGAGTAGCATTTTTTAATTCAAGTACAAGGCGACTTATATGCAAGATATCCCAACCTAGGCTTTTATTACAGTCGAACCTGTATATAACCGCCCTGTATTAAGCGGCCACCCTGTATCAAGCGGACACTTTTCATAGTCCCAATTTTTTTTGTAAAGTACTATATTTGTCACCTCTATTAAACGGCCACCTGTACTAAGCGGCCACGGCCACAGTTTCCCAGTCCCATTTCCGGCTTTTACTATTATTTTTACCTGTATTAAGCGGCCACCCTCGAAATAATGAAACCCGAGAATACACATTTTATAATTACGAGGTTTATTCCGTTCATGCTTAAGATCTGTCAACATATATTGTATAACATTTATTGACTGTTAGTATGCTACTTCAAACGCCGAAATGCCAGACTTCTTTGCCTGACTTTTCAACACTGCTGTAACACTTGCATACTTTTTACACTGCAGTAGAAACACTTGCCTGCGATGCCATTTCACAAAAATGTTGTATGTTGAAATGATTGTTTCACATAAAGACACTACGTTTATATACAGTCGTTAATTGCTGTTGCCCATTCCCTCGTGGAGTATTTTTGGTCAACCTGTATTAGGCGGCCACCTGTATTAAGCGGCCACTTTTCAAAGTAGTCCCGAGGGTGACCGTTATATACAGGTTCGACTGTATACATAGAGAAAGACAAAAACTTCAGTAGATAGTTACCGCATATCTCGGGTATGCACGAGATATTACCATCGGTCGACGTCGTTTCGCCAAAGGATATGTTAAACAACACACCACCGCGTTACGTCGGTCATAGTTGCGGATACTTAGCGAAGTAATGGCAAAAGAATCGATATTTGGATACACTTCAGGGTCGAAGTAAGGCAAAATTTTATTGTCTGCGTTGCCGTCGTAAAGGAATCTGAATAGGGACTTTTGACTGTTCCTGATTGTATTCTCGGCTATAAGTCGAGCCCGGCGTTCGTCTTCGTCTGGGCACAAAGCTGTCATTTGTACTGTAACAATATTTTTCATCGTCGCCAATTTGGAATACAACTCAAGGTAACGAAGAACCTGTTAGAAAAGTAAGAATGAGAACTGTTTAAAACAGCACTTTAGATAAAACAACATGACCTGTGACTTCCTACGAACAAATTCTATTATATGTTTAAATCAATTAAACTCACACTTAATTCTCCAAGCGTTTTAGTAGAACTGTCAATTTATAGCAAGCTGCGAATGATAGCATTAAGAGCTTTGGTTGAAAGATTCATGCAGAGCCTTAAAAATTAAGAAAACCTCGACGTTTTGAGTGACAGCTTTTTGCTAGGAAACCGTTCTCGAAAAACTGACAACTCTGAGGCTGCAAATAAAGGCTTTAAACACCAAATTTCTAGTTTTCTCGCTAGCTCAAAAGTGTTCAAACGAACTTTATTGAAATGTAATAACACTATATTTATTCAAAATAACTATTCTGGTTTGATCTGTTTCATTTACTTCGATTGTGTAATCGATGCTTCGTTACTACCATTGATTTCTATATAACTGGATTGCGCATCCGGCTGCAAAAGTGAAGCCAGCGAAAATGGCGAATGATGACGAATTTGGAGTACCAAGATGGCCGCCAAAACATTTCCGGTTAAGCGAAACCATGGTAACCAATCACGAAATTGGAGTACCAAGATGGCCGCGATGGCTTCAAAATTTTGAATGCTGACATATAGGGATGCGCAATTCAGTGATATAGAAATCAATGGTCACTACTGGAAAAGCACTGTGACTGATTCCGTAAAACAGAAAAATTTTTGGGTAAAATAGTTTGAAACACAAAAAATACATTTCATCGAAATCTTTATTTTTGACGCCGGATTTAGACCCGCACCCACACGCATGTTAAAGTTTAATTTGCAATAAAACATATTTTATGAACAACTGTAAAAACAATAGTTTAGAAATTTTAAATTTTAATAATCACGTGTGTATTTATTAGTTTATTTCAGTAATTGGTTTAAATCCTCAAACCTTCTTGGCATCTCTAGCCTTATTTTCACCAACAAGATCACTTATTACTCTGGACAGACTTCCCAAAAACTGCACACCAATCCATACGGGAAATTCCGTTGCAGCCACGAAAAATTGGTCATCCGTCAACGGCGTTTCTGCTTGCGTGAGGTGATCCACGTACGCTTTCGAAACATCAAACAGGGTAAGAACTCCTAAAAGATAGCAAAAAAATAAAAGCTTTAAAATATTTTTTTGGTTCATTTGCTTTGAAGGTCGCGATATTTCGTATTGATATATAACACAAGGCTTTTACCCGAAAAATAAGTGAAATATAAACCGTATATGTTTTTCACTTGTGAAAATTATCGTCCCCGCCTTCTGTTTGGACGGATGATACTTTTCACATGAGAAAAAATCGTCTGTTCGTTAGCGGTTTTTCGCGCATGTAAACAACATAGCAACGTTAAGAGCTAGGTGCTACTGTAAAAGAACTTATGGAAACGCCATTGAGCGCTTAAAGAAACAAGGGCAAGATATCAGAAAAGAAAGAAATTGTCTGTGTCTATAATTTTTCTAATAGTATGCCTGTTTTATGTTACTCCAAAACTCAACTTTTGCTTTCTTCTTTCCAGAGTGTCCCAACCAAGAAATGCAAAAACGTCAGCCGAATCAATTTCGCGAGAATAATTGTCGGCGTAAGTTACACCAGCAGTTAGTCTTGCCGCGCGGTTTGGAAACTTTTGAACTTTATTAAGCAATTCTGTGCTGCAGTTGTCCCATAGTGGAGACTGGAGAACAGTAATCAGAATAAGGCTGGATCATGGCATTATAAACCATTTTAAACGGTTTTACCAGGAAAAAGTGCTTGGCGCTTCGCAACATTGCAATGCCAGCTCCAATATTTTTTAGGCTCTTTTCGATACGTTTATCTCATTTAAGTTTTTCGTCCAGTAGTACAATGACACAATCATGTAAAAGAGCTAGTCCTACAGAGAGGTTTGTAGCTGAAGAATACTGGATAGTCGCAAACTTTATTGGTAAGATGGTAGCTACGTCGACCCGATGATCATGTACTTGGATTTAACGGGATGGTATTGCGATTTGTTGTTGGCGAGCCATTCGCTAATTTGTTTTAGATCGTAGTTTAGTTTATCAATAAGCTCGCTATAATCATTGGAGGAGGAAAATATTTGGGTATCATCAGCGTATAAGCAAGGAATAATTTTTTGGAGTGTATCAGGAAGATCGTTAAGAAAATGAAATGTCACACAACCTGGGCAGCAATAAATATGCACCACGCGACTGATTGCAAAATGCTATACATTTAAAGCCACATGATCTCTTTTGTAGCAGGCCTACAAAAACTGTTTTCCACTAGCGATTTCCACTCTGTTGCGAGGCAAATATTTTGTTTTTGTCACACTTGCGTGTCTTAAAACTTTAAACCAATGAAAACGCGAAGTTTGAAAGTTCGTTGACAATAATACTATGTGCTGCAAATTGTCAATTACTTGACATAAACATATATATTTGTTCATAAATTAGTTTTACCTGCTGCTTCATTGAGCAGTAGTTCCTCCCGATACTCATTTAAGGCAGAGTCAATTTCCTCTCGAACAATTTGCCCCACTGTTTTTTTCTCTTTGCTTCCAACTCCAAACAGACTGAGAAACCCAGAAATAAATGACAAACCTATAACGACAAAACAAGATTAATAAGCCACATTGATTGGTCGCAATTGCCATGAAACCGCAATCAAACGTTTTAGAATAACATAAAATTGCTTTATAGGCGGCAAAAGGACCAATATACCGTTCTTATAGACTTCGTGTAAACTCGAAATTGTACAGCATATTACAACTCAAATATATATATGTGTAGAGAAGAAAAACGTTTTTACATTAGGGTTAATTTTTTCACCATTTTCTCATAGATTCTTTCTGTCTCTCATTCAGAGAGATACAAAAAAAATCTTCTCTTGCCACTAACGAGTTTTATCTACGGTATTTTAAAGTTGGATCTTGAAAATTTTAAAGTATTGTTTTAAAAATGTAGTCCTGAATTTGTTAACTTCTTTGAATCATGTATAATAACTTTTCTCAAGCTGCACTCTAATGTTTGAGTAAACCTCTATATAAACTTTACGAACGACCTGCATGCATGGGGAATTTGTTAAAACGTTTTTCGAAATTCCCAATCGCAAAAACTTAAAAGATGAAAACAGTTTTTCTTATAAGTACGTTACACCCGGTCCATAACTAAAATGAAGCATTCTGATGGTCTGCTTACGACGTCTGTATCATACCAGTATGGACCACTCCGATTTACGTACCAAAAAACATAGAAATGAAGACGATTTTTGAAACCAAGGGCAAAAACTGTGGAAAAAACTGTGGAAAATGCACTCTGACGAAGACGAACACAGCGAAAGCGAAGGACGGCTTCGGCGAAAGTAAATGGGTTTTAAAATGAGAACGAAAATCCTTGTAACAATTGAGCAAGTTGAAAGCAATTATATAGAAATTGCATGCATGAAAAAAATCAATACGTTGTTTACCATTTTGGTAGGTCCATACAGCAAATATACTTTTCCTCGAAGCAGCCCTCAGCCTTCGGCCGCTTCTCTCGGGAGAATATTTTTCCAGTATATGGACCTACCAATACGGTAAACAACATATATATTTGCATGTATATTCTGATTTAACTGTACCCATAGTAGTAGCAAATTCTTTAAAATTGTCACTTTCATATTGTTGAGATAAATTTAATCTTTAGCCAGACAATGTCAGTGTTTCACTTGTTCTACTCAATCAACGTTTGAAGTTTACAAACACTCAAAACTAACATAGCTCAGTTAAGCTATGTTAGTTTTGAGTGTTTGTAAACTATGCTGCAAGGATAAAAATCCCATAAGTTGCAAGTAATCTCCGAATGACCATGGAGCAGGATTTAGCTGAGTGATGTATTCATCATCTCATAAATAAGGTACAAAAAATGATTTCGTTTGTCGAAAGCTCGTAAGAATAAACTGATACCCAAATGAAAAACTGAATTCGATTTTTGCTTTTTATGTGTGAAAAATGTTTTGATTGGCATCAGTATCAATGATCCATTTTCGTGATTGTTTCTTACTAACTTAATTATGTAAATTCTCAAAATGGCCCGAATCGATTACCAAAACAAAAGCAGATGTTTACAAAAGCGATAAAATAGCTCTTAATTCAGTAAAACTGTTACACATATTTATAATGCTGCAATCGCAGTCCCTCACTGCCAGAAATCTGTTTTGTTTGTATACATACGGAGATTTACGTGGTTATATGGTTTCGTTCCTAGCGAAAATATGACGGCATATTGTCCTCAAACTTTTAAAATGGCTCCGCTTTAGCGGAGGCGTGAAAGTTATACATCACTTTTACGACAGAACAGCTCCACGTTTTGCGCCGCAAAGAATAAAAAAAGAACAACCTATACTCTGAGATTTGCAGTGTTAAACAGAACGCGAACGACCTCTAAGAATTCCCATAGGTCTTTAATTATTAATTTCTTTTCAATAGCTTGTTATATTAACTTCTTACACTGTGTTTAATTCATACGAATGACATAATACAACAAGTTTTGTTACTAACATTTATTTGAAGGAGTTTGCTTCGGCCGTTGTCATCGTGTTACCGTCCTACAAGCTTAAGGTCCCTAATCTCTATATACTTGGGCCAATATCTTGAAATAGTTCTTACCTACGGAAGCAAGTTCGCCTCTTGGTCCAGTTAGTGCTATTAGATCTTGCACAATTTCCATTCCCGCCTGAACAGCTTGTCCTGGGTTGTCTGCTGCATCTTTGAATTTTCCAAGCCTTGCAGCCGCTGTATGCAAAGCTCCTATATATACAGATCTATCGCCAAATAAATCTTTACTTGTCCAGCTCTTTTTAAGGTGTTCAAGCCCTTCTTTCGCCTTCTTTGTATCTTTTGAATTCCCTTCTTCCTCATCAATTTCGCCAAAGGCTTCATTTAGTTGCTGGTACGCTGTTTCAGGAACTGTATTCAACAAATAAAAAAACTAAGGGCCTGTATATATGGGGAGGCAGGACCGGACGATATTCATCCCGCCTTTACAAGATTGCTTTGCACACAGGACGTTTTCTCCCGGGAATACCCAGGAGGTGTGAATTTGCAAAGAATTATATATGCAAAATTGTCCCGGCAGGCGGGACGGAGCATTTATACGAAGAAAAACGTCTCGCTTTGGGCGGGATCCCGGCTGCTTCAACAGAGACCCCGCCTAGGAGGGACGGGACGAAAAACGTCTGGCTTACATATAAACACAAGGCGGAAAATGAACAGAAACATTTACATGCCGGGGTCCTGCTCATCGTCCCGTCCCGGCAAACGTCCCGTTCCGCCTGTCATATAAACAGGCCCTAATTACAAATCTCTTTTCTCTTCCCGTTAATGAGATACCGTCAGAAAAAAATTGATAAGGTCCTATAATTAGCTGTGACTTCATATAATCGGAATTATTCCCACATAATTGTCCTTGTACCTCAACAATCTCTATAGCTACCTTGCAGGCAACGTAGTTATTACGAAATTTATCATGAGCGCTTATCATACCAAAAGTGATATTGTCAAAAGAAACACAGTCATCACAGAGAAGATTTTTACATTTGCAATTAGCTTTTGCTGCAATGATTTAAATTTGAAAGGTCACAAGGTTTCCTATCAATACTTCCTTATATTGTGCACAAATGTTTTCAAATTTTGCTCATTACTATATTTCAAAAGCATTATATGATTCTATCTTGAGATTACAATAGATATTATATAGCTTCATTGCACCAAACATATTCTGTTTTGTCTTGCCCTGGGTTATGCTGCGTCTTATTTGCTGGCCTTTATTTGCTTGTAGCGATGATGAAACACAATCAAATATGCATAACTTTGGCTTTCTTGTAGTTATCCAGTTGGTTAATACTGGGACTGGACTTCTTGCATGTGATTATACACTGAGCTCATTGTATTAACGGGATTCAGTTTATTAGTCTAACTATTATGCGAGATCTCTTTCCTTAAAAGGACCGACCATAGATAAAAGAGATATAGATTGCTGACTTGTGTACAATTCATTTTTAGGATTGCGCACCAAACGTTTCAATAAAAATAGCAGCTCAGGGGTAAAATTCAAGATGGCGCCTGAATCGATCAAGTATGTAGCGACGGTTCCTTCTACTCAATGGAGGACGGAGAGTTGTTTGCAAAAGCCTTCTAAACTGGCATTATTTGCTAAAATGATTTAACTGTACACCGCTCGAGCAGCCATTTTGGATACTGCGTGTTGACACACCCCAAGAGCCGATTCAGCAATCTACGTCTCACATACAGTACATGAAATACTACGGCATACGTGTAAACGAAGGTAAAGTTTTATAATTTGAGCGCCGTGGAACAAGATTTTATTTTATTAGTTAATAAAATGACTTTTCAAACAACATTATTTGGTAAACTTACGGCGCGTTGTTAAACTTAGTCGGTGTCAGCCTAAATATAATTCGGTAGCGGCCGGACAATTTTCCTTAAGACCCTGTTCACATGAACCCGGGACAAAATGTTGTCCCGAGTCAACTCTTTACCCCGGGACAAAAATTGTCTAGGCACGTTTACAAAACAATAGTGCTGTTCATATGGCTTGTCCAGTTGTCCCGGGGCAAGATTAGACCCGAGTAACTCGCCTCTACAGACAGGGGCGCTCGCTTGGCCGGGACAACATTTTGTCCCGGGTTCATGTGAACAGGGTCTAAAAGAGCGTTTTAGATTGACGTTTACGGCCAAGCGCTAACTGCTAACAGCAAACTTTAAATCACATTAGATTTTAACGTCAACAGTTGTGTAGAGCGAAGTTGCGAAATCACGCTTCAGCTCATTACTTAGGTTCCCATAACATCAAACAACTGACATAGTTGACTTTAAAATGCGATTTGAACTTTGCCGTTTGCCGTCAGCGGTTCGCCGTAAACGTTAATCTAAAACTCTCTGTAGATTCAAGTAAAACCACTGCCACAGATGGAAAGAAAATATTAATATATTGGTAAACTGATTGCAAAGGGGAAAAATGTTGTATAGTTCGGAAAATATAGTCCAACGAAGTTTTCAAATTTTGTACATTTTTGTATAACATGAGAAAATGGGTTGTTTCCAATCATGTGATGTTGAGATTTATAGATGACGGTCAAGTACGTCAAAAATGGCCGTTAGAAACTGTCCAATCGACTCGAGTGATAGTTTAAGACATTAAGGTTTGATCTTTAATTTATTGTCGTACAATGCTCTCAAACAGGAAAATTCTTTAAAAAATTGTAGCTTGCTCGTGAAAAAAATCACCAGATTGCAAACAACCTATCATTATATCACCTTTGAGCCATGTAATACAAAAATAAACAAAATTGGCAAACTTTGCAGCACTATATTTTCCTCGTATTTAAACATTTTGCAACCAAACAATGCAGTTTTTCATTAATCTAAGAAGCTCTCTCTCTTTTGCCGTGTTCATATTTTGAATGCTTTTTGGCTATTTCAAGATTTATGGTCTATAATGCAAATTGTCCATTCCAACACCTAGTTCACCTTTGCAAAGCAAGCACGAGTGAGACAACAGACCGACACTTTTCCTGCAAAAATTACGAAAACAATGTAGAACGGTTTTTTGGTATTTTCTTTTGTTCTAGTCCGCCTTCCACTGGGGTAATCGAAGCTTTTTTGTACTTCTATATCTTCGCTTGACTTTTTGGTTTACGCTAGACCTACTGATGTAATTTACAGGGAAAAAATCATAATATCTCCATTGCATAACCAAGTGTGTTCGTTTGGAGATTGTGTTTTTATTGGCCAGGAATGACAATACCGCAAAAAAGAATTTGTTCAGCGAGGGGGGGGGGGCACACAATGAACCAATCTAAGTTAAAAATATACATTTAATTATTTAATTCCTTACATTTCTCGTTCTCAGGAATAGTAGAATCGCCATCTCTTAATTTCTTCTCCTCATAGTCGTCTTTCCATTGTGGTTTATTTTTCATTTCTTTTTTTGCCTGAAATATAAGAGCAAGGTAAAATATTCATTTTAACAATTAAAAGTTGAAGGGTGTTGTCTGTTATGCATTCATTCATAGCAATGGAACAAAATTATTTCATAATCATCGATTATATTCAGTCATCATGACAACTGCAAGATGTACAGCCTGTTTTCAAGGACAGTCGGTCGTAGCTCCCGTCGCTCCCCTCGCTACTGACTTTTGGTCTCAATCATTGAAAAACAAAACAATATTCAAAGGGTAAAAGAATTTACAGTATTCGCCAATAATCAAGAAGAACGAAGTTCGCTGGTATCGGCGGTTGGATGGAAAACGGGCTCAAGCATCGTAAACATGCATGGAGAAGAAAACTTTGGTGTACTTAAGCCAACTGTAATTAATATCATGGACTGGAAAAAATTTTCTGTTTTGATCCTCGACCGTGGTCCTATGGTATAGTTCATACTTTGTATTTAGAACAAATAGCAGATGCTAGTTTGGCAGATATTTCAGAATCAGACAGAGTTATTGATGAGAGTATACTGCAGGTAAAACTATTAAAGAAGTACCTCGCCTTGTCTATTGAAAAATATGGAGCCAACGTGGTCTTCTGTAAGTGTTACGAACAGTTAAGCAAAACATGGACCTTTAACCTTATAGACAAAATTTCAAAAAATTTTGAACTAGGAAAATCTTTTACCACAGCCTGAAAGAGCATCGTGAATTTAGTAAATCTGGCAAGTTTGCATGCGAAATGTGGTAAAATAAGGAAAATATAGCCGTGCAAAGTTGACAAATTTTGTATATTTTTCTATCACGCGCGGGAAAAGGATTCCCATTTTCTCGAACGGGGTATAAATTTCCCCGCGAGTGATAGAAAAATATACAAAGTTTGCCAACTTTGCACGGCTATATTTTCCTTATTTTACAACATTTCGCATCCAAATTTGGCAGTTTTACCAAATTCAGGATGCTCTTTCAGGCTATGGTAAAAGATTTTTCTAGTTCAAAATTTTTTGAAAATTTGTCTATAAGGTTAAAGGTCCATTGTTAAATGGATGTTTCATTTGAGCACGATTTCTCATCCCCTATAGCTACAACAGCACTCATCAGTTAGTCAAAACATACGCTGTTGTTCATATAACGAAGCTGCTTGTTTCCAGATCTCAATATTTTTTTCAAAAATGATAATTACTAGCCTTTTTGAGCGTCATTGATTCCTCTACCTTCAAAGTCCGGAAAAAAACCTTTTGTTTCGTCAGACAGGATGCGGATTGTGTAAAAATTATTAACCTTTTCCATCAAACGTTCCATCCAACCCGGTTGTCCTTCTTCAAATAGAATTTCAACACCCTCTACTTCCTCCTCTTGATCGTGGTGAAAGTGTCTAGCTGACTGTTGCCAAAAAAAAACACGTCATTAAAATATTGCACTATTTCATTCCACTGTAACTTGGACAAAGAGCCGAAATAGGCTTCTACAATACAACCCCTCCCTAAAAAGTTCTTTGGAAAAACTGCTTTTACGCCCCTAGCGAAAAAGACGCAAGAATCTTTACCAATTGCAGTCGTTTGCACAACGATTGTTCCGTCAAACAAAGACTGTTTAGACAAAGATCTGGAACGAACTCAAGCCATTTTAAAACAAACTCTAGTAAAATAAATTCGGAACGAGGCATAACTTTATCCAAATCGAGTTGAATCGAGATTTCGACCCGGATCAAAGTTTAATCAGGGTTCCTGACTGCGTACTAGGGCGGTCGACTTCATTGTTCGATGCCTATTCAATTGAGCTAAACCTGAGGTCTTCATGAATTGTTTATCACTAAATTCATTAATCACCTTTGTTTAATACTTGTTTCCGTTTAAAAAGTAATTTCGTATAGTAATTCTTACTAATGTTCGGTAACATGTTTGCGGAATGGCTGCATCTCAAGTTTGCATTTATTACAGTAGAATCAAGATTACAATGCGGTGCAGATTTCCTTCGTGTTTTGCTTAATTCGCAATGACTATCTATCGTTCCCGATATTTCAGCGGCTACCTACATGTACACTATGCGTACCTATTTTCGTATTTAAGATTCTATTGACGCGAAGTTCATAATATATGTATATTCAGGTAGTCTAATCGTTTCTCTGCGGTAGTTTTACTATGACTGGCGAGAAAAGTATAGCTATAGCGAGTTTACATATCTCTCTTTTATTATATAATCACTACGAATTTAAAAGTTTTTTACCACTTTTTTTCTTGCTCCAGTTGTCTCATGGTCTTCATGTTCACTAGCATTACGAAAACTTGTTCCTGTAAAAACGTTCCCACAATGCAAGAAGAAAAATGTGAGTTTAACGAGTCTATCTATATCAGGCTCAGTTATCACATATGTTTCTAACAGTTGAGTAATTCAAAACAGATGTAGAAGTCAAATGTATTGTGTTACGCAAAAAACCTCAACTTCATTGATTTAAATGCTGGTAAAATTGCCGAAAATGAAGTAAAGCCGCGAAAAAGAGAAACCAAATTTTCGGAGTAGTAAAACAGAAAACTAATTTGAATTCTCATCTTTTCGTAATTTCCGCGACAATCTCGACAGCCATTGCTTTTTGGGTTCAACTTTTAAATGTTTTTTCTAAAATATAGCTACCTGAGATATGTACCCAAAATGAAGTCAACAAACCTTTTGAAAAAGCCACAAGGAAAACTGCTTGAAACGTAACAGGCAGGAAAATATTCATTTTCAGTTTTTGAACTAAAATTTAAGAGAAAGAATAGTTTATTACTTTATATTACAGTGGAACCCCGCCATACGACCACCACGTTAATGCGACCACCCCGTTAATACGACCTCTATTCATTTCCCCGAACAAAACCGAAGTTTATTTCTTATCGAAAAACCCTGTTAATACGACCACCCCGATAGTATGACCAACGACCACCTTTTGATGCCCCCAACTCATTAATACGACCACTCAATATGCCTAGTTACGCTCCGCTTATGTTTAAAACTTAAATGTTAAGAACTGGCTAACGTCATTTTTAAGGCACAAACAGATTTTTTGCTCTAGTGTGGACGAAATCAACCGAAGCTGATAGCTTTTTACAAACATACAGGCATTCAATCAGACAATATACTTATTATATAGGAATTCACGATATCTATTTCAGTATTTTAGCCCCCTTAATTGAGTTGCATTCAGTTGATAAGCTACGCTCTCATATATTTAAGTCTTCGGAATAGTACCTATTATAGATTTAACTGAAAAATGACGTCATCGGAAACATTCGTGCCGTAATTTGATCCCGACTCCCGTTAATACGACCACAATATTTTGACCGAATGATGGTCGTATTAACGGGGTTCCACTGTAAACCTTGTTTAACAATTATTTGCAGGGTAAACTTCTCAGAAAGTTTTTCAAACGTATAAATGTTAAATTGGAGGGACACAAAAAACATTCTTCCAACATTTCCATAGAAATTAATTTATCTATTGATATACAATTGTTAAGCGGTAAATTGTCTAATAAAAAATTGATACAAAACATCGTTGCGATAGTTGCAGAAAAAGATCTGGGGCCGGTCTTTCGAAGCGCGTTTAGCTTAAGCAGTGGATAAGTTCAAAAGAGAAATCATATTTAATATGTATTCTTTGAAGAACGAAATTGAAAGCTTTTTAACTAAATAATATTATGTATTTACCTATATATAGTTTAGTTCCCTAAGATTTGATTTGAAAGTCTTTAAAAAGTGTGTGGGAATACTTTTAAATTCTGACTTATCCACCGTTTAAGCTAAACTGCGTACAAACAAGCGGTCCCTGAAAATGAGGATAAACGATGAATTGCAAGATGATATGGCGCGTATTTTTTTAAAACTATTGGCAAAAATAGCATGATTATTTGAAGCCTCTAAAGAAAGTTGTCAATGCTTTACTCCACTTGACAAGTCAAATATTCTTGAATTTAATTCTAAGTTTGAATATATATAGAGCTTTAAGAAAGAATCTTTTCAGATCATTTTTCCTCCTGGTCCAAAATTGGATAAGAACAATGCTCTACGTTGACACATATCGATTAAATACCTCTACATACGTTAAAAAATATTCGTTTTGTCATTTACCATGCAGTACTCAGCAATGCAATTTTCAAAATAAAAAGCAAGATTTACCTTAAATCTTTACCTGAAAAATGTCAGCCAGGAGTGAATAGATGTGCTTTGTATTGCAGCGAAGTACACGCAAGTTTAATATGCTGGTGTGAAGTTTAACAGTTAGGTCACCAGCTACAAAGCCGTGCAGGTGCAACTAAACATATTTCGTGCTTGCTAATACCATAAAATATTATTGAATTTTTTTCAATGGAAAAAAAAACTTGATAAATAAGAATATTAAATTAATTTAAATTTTAACACAGCAATGTTAACAAATATTTGAAAACTGCACATATATACCCGATGCAATGGACCTTTAACCTTACAGACCAAATTTCAAAAAATTATGAACTATATAGGAAAATCTTTTACCACAGCCTGAAAGAGCATCATGAATTTAGTAAAAATGCCAAGTTTGGGAGCAAAATGTTGTAAAATAAGGAAAATATAGCCGTACAAAGTTTGCAAATTTTGTATATTTTTCTATTACGCGCGGGAAATGGATACCCAAATTCTCGAACGGGGTAGCTATTAATTTCCCGCGCGTAATAGAAAAATATACAAAATTTGCCAACTTTGCACGGCTATATTTTCTTTATTTTACAACATTTCGCATCCAAACTTGGCAGTTTTACTAAACACAGGATGCTCTTTCAGGCTGTGATAAAAGATTTTCCTAGTTCAAGATTTTTTGAAATTTTGTCTATAAGGTTAAAGGTCCATTCGGCGACGCAAATTTTTCGACTTTATGGAATGGTGACTTTTGATTCCAGTTGAGATTCTCCAGATATTCAAAGACGATATAATACTTTTAGTTATTTAGTCTTTAGTTTTCCTCTGTGGATAGATTTAGTCGCTTTCAAACTTTAAAAAATCGCGTCGCGTTGCCGAACCGCGTCCGGTGCGTTTACACTAGACCAAATGCCACCGACAACTACAAGAGAGTAAAATTAATGTTTTCGCTGGCGAAAGAATGAGTAAAACAGCAGCATTTTCAAAAAATATGAGATTCGCGCATACGATCTGGGTGTCGGCGATTTGTTTACATTACGTAATTGTTTGTGAATTTCGTAAGTTTAATCTTAACTAATCGGAACAAATCGGGGGAGACTCGGCAGAGAAGAAATAAAAGGAAAACTTGAGAGAACAACAACAGCTTTCGGAGACTTTGTGAGCTTTTTCTTGCATATATTTTTGATCCATATTGTATTTTAAAACATTCGCGACACTAAGCTTACGGCTGACAGCTTTGCTTTGAATTTAATGAGAAAAGACCGGCCAAAATACATTCGAAATACAGATTTACCTAATGTCTGAAAACAGCAGGACAGAAATCGGTAACATAAACGATTTTAGGCGCCCTGAATATTAGCATCCGTGTTAACTATGTAGTACATTATATAAGCAGTAATGTTTGAGTGTCCATATATATATAGTTTATTTCCAATACTTCGCAGTGGTACAAATTATATCGTTAGTTATAGTGTAGGTATACACCTCAATGCTTTTTCCTCAATAGTCTACACTTTAAGCTCAGAAAGTTCCCATTTTGGTTATCAAAATTCAAATCTGCTGAAACATTCGGTTTCATAATATTAAAAAGACGCCGTGAACAGTGAGCAACACAACAACTGCATGAGTTATAAACAAGACTCGAGAAAAAGTCCGCACCTGAAAGTGTTAAATACCATTGTTAAAATGCGTTGTAGGATTGCGATAAGACAGCAGGTGTTCAGGTGTTCAATACCTTGACATTCATCGAATTGCCATTAAAATTTCAGAGCAATTTTAAACAATTCGTATAATTTTGCGCCTTTAGAACAAATCGGGTTGCTTTGCCCAGCACTGCAAAAACAAAGCAGTAGACTGAAACCAAAAATTTGGACCAAGTCTTTCGAATGACGGACGCAACGGCATTTTCAGTCTAGCCGGTCTGATCGTGCAACTGGAAAGCGCCCATAAATGATGAAATAATGGAATGACGTTTATTCTTTTTAAACTATTCGCATTGAGAACTTTTTAAACATTTTTTCGTCAAGAAAACAGGATTCCTTGAAGCCATCGTTTGGCAACAACTTCAGTCTTGTAGTTTAACTTGTAGGACTATATAGAATATATGCTGAGTTGAATCTGAAATTTTCGTCAAGATGCAAGTTTTAATACTCCTTAATTAAATATTTTGAGCAACTAGCTTAGGCCTTGTCAACGCGGTACAAGATTGGCATAGTTACGTCAACGAATTCTCCACTTTGCAGCAGTGTTTATTCTCGAAACTTCCTTTAACCAACAATTTTTTCTCAGTTCTGCAGTACCGTTAAAGTTTTAAAGGCAAACTCGTTTTCATGTTACCGAATCTGGTCCAATGTGAACAAGGTCTTCGAAAAATATTATTTAAGCATTTAAGCATGTACATTCTAATAGCTTACAGCAATAGGATATTGGAATAGTCGGCACATCAATAAAATAGCGTAGCGTCCTTCGGATAAAACCATAATAAATTTATATTTTGGCTAAAAAAATGTCATATATTCGTGATTTTAATTTTAAGTTTGAATTTACAGAGCTTTGAAAATGGATCTTTGCAGAAGTTGGAAACTAAACATCTTAACGCGTTGTTTTATCAAAAATCAATATTTCATGACTCACTAAAATAATTTTTAAAATAAATCGTAGGACTTACCTTCAATCCGTTGTTCAAAAATTACGGTCAAGAAAGAATAAGGTTCGAGTCTTGAAGTACAGGCAAGTTTTATAATGCTGGTGCGAATTTTCAACAGTCAAGTCACCAGTAACAGAGCCATTTGCCAACATTCACGGCAAGTAAACTAAAACAAAAGGTGCAATTTCTTTCAATCCTATCACTATAGGTGTCTCAAACAAAAATCAATACTTTCCAACGATTTTAACAGCTCTGAAACACTTGCCTTCGGCAAGTATTTCCTTTTGCATTAGATTTGTAAACGTAACCGAAAACAACGATTCACAAGGCATCCAAAATAAACCTGGACCGCCGTTGCTCGTATGCTGCTCAAACGATTGCATTATTTTTTTTGTTAAGTGGTCGATAATAATCATGGCGCGTCATAACTTTTTTTGTCGATCACTTGTCGCATGTTTCACACGTTGGGAGCTGGTTTTTTTTCGTCCCCTCATCACAATCGTCGGCTTGAACTTCTAGTACCTCATATGGTTCCAATATGTCGCTAATGCTCGGAGAACGGCCCGATTCAAACGTTGCACTACTAAAAGCAGTCGATAATGATTAGTCTCAAATGATTATCTATGGTTCTTAATGCATTCGGCACGCCAGTATAGCGCCACGCGTGAAACGGGCCTTCGTATGAGAAGTGAATGGTTTTATTTGTTTCTCAACAACCGCCTGGGACAAACTAGGCACAAAAAACTACAGAGAGTTTGCTTGGTTTCAAAAATCAGCTTTAAATCATGCGTTAAACTTGTTTATAGAAATGTACAATTTCTGAATTTTTTATTGATATAAATCCTTTTGAATATAAAACAAATTGCGCGTGCTATTAAAGCCATCACCGTGCAAAGTGCTACTGCAAGCGTATGCACATGATCAGGGTAACCGAACTCATAAGAATTCGCACCAGCATGTATTTGCTGGTGACTGATTGATTAATTCGAGCTAAGTCAAAGCACAAAAAAGTTCAGTTTCATTCATCATCTAAATATTGTCAAGTAAAGATCAGAGGTAAGTTTTTGAATAGCGAAGAATAACTTTTTTTAAACTTTTTTTAAAAATTTATTTAACCACGTAGCCTCGTCAACATAGTGCTGATTTACACGAGGGGCGTCACACAAAAATACAAAAAAAATAATTAAGTCAAAAAGTTATAATTTAAAAGCACAATATACTGGTGAAAATTCAGTATGTAGCTATGGCACAGAAATTTCCACTGACTTAAGATTATAAATTTTTTGGGTAACATTCCTTTTCTAAAAAGATTCTTTTAGACCAGGGGCAGTGTGGTCATTTAAAAAGTTTGAAGGTAATAAACACAGTCTTGGATTTTTATATTCTATTATCAAGAGTTTCCCAAGACAGGTTTTTACGAATATCAGTGACCTTGCAGCACCAGATATTATAAAACAATATGTATATAACACGTGTTCTGATTGGTCGAAACCCGTGTTTGGATCAGGCCATCCAAACACAGAAATTTAAAGCACCTTCGCCAACTACTACCGCGTTTTTGTTATTTTATAAAACAATTACTTTATCGTTTCACGTGCTTGTATGGCCTGATCCAAACACTTCACTCGCCTTCGGCTCGTGTTTCGCACACTTTTCTTATCTCTCGCAACATTCCCGCGTGTTTGGGTCAGGCCATACAAACACAGAAACCATGTCTACTACCATTGATTTCTATATAACTGGATTGTGCATCCCTATATGTCAGCTGTCAACACTTTGAAGCCATCGCGGGCATCTCGGTACTCCAAATTCGTGATTTTCGCTGGCTTCATTTTTGCAGACGGATGCGCAATCCAGTTATATAAAAATCAATGTCTACTACCCTTGCTGCGCGCGAGACTGTAATCCTTGTAATTTATTTCGAAGCAATTCTCCACATTTTCCCCGTGAGGTAGAACAATAGTTAAAATATAGCTGGACTATAGCGCTTTAAAAACAGTTTGTAATGTAATGATATCGACCTTTCAGCTGATTTATTATTTTGTCGAGTTTGCCTAATATTGTTGTAAGAAACAATTGCTTTTTGTGACAATGAACGTCGAATCTCTCCTACGCAATTGTTATTGAGTTTTTTGACGGACAGGTTCAGCCAATACCCTTTTTAATTTCGTGCTGTAACTTCTAAATATTTATACACGATTTACGCTTCAGTTATTTACAAAATACTTAGAATGAAAATAAAATGCAAAAGCTGATGAACAAGATTAATGCATAAAACCATGCCATGTTTTTTTTAAGACTGCTCCCATATGCTTAACACAAAAAGGCACAGACACAACGGACGCCATTGGAGAATGCGACACGATATTTCCGAATTCAAAGCAAATAAATGGGTCCATTAAAAAAAAAATATTAAAAAACATTTAGACTAAACAACTAATAGTATATTGTATCGCTTTTGAACGTCTAGATAATCTCAAGAACAATTAAAGCCATCAGTTAACAAAAGTAGAAAAATTGTGTGTATGTAGCGTTGCCGAATCATGGACGACCTGGGAGAATTTATTTTTTAGTTCTAAACGTACAGTGAACGGATATATTGCACAACTCTAGTGATATATGACCAAGCCTTGGCAAACGAAGATTCACTGCATATATAGACATGTATCCACGGAACTGTATTTTGCATTTTTGTTCAGAGTATTGTAAATTTAAAAATAAAGTGCCATAGTCAGCGAAAGTAAGTTGCTTTAATTAAACAACTTGATGCTGCAAAATAACTTTCGTTTTTATATTTTAGCTTGATGAAAAATGAATTTTTCTTTGATTGTCCTGTTCGTAACGGTTGCCATTGTGGTGTTCTTTCAAGGTTTGTGACATTTCTGGATAAGCAGGATATAGAGATTAGCTGATGAGCGCGTGCGATTTTTCTCCGCAAGTTAAGAGAGATTTGTAAACGAACAAGTGAGCGAAACGAACCGGTGAGTTTCGCACTCTTTCACAACAAGTGCATAATAAAAAGCGTAGAAGCGAATGAAACATGAAGCAATTTCTCCTTTAAATACACTACACTTGAACTCATGCATGACAGACCGACAATGACAGACCGACAATATAGTTATACACGAAACGAAACATTGCACACTAATTCTTTTCAGCAAGAGCTGATTTACAAAAGAGGTGTGATACACAAATATTAGAACTAGGGATCCAAGGATAGTGCAAAGTTCCTACATGCAAACGCTGATGAACACGCTTAAGGAAAAGCTTTGCAATATTGCTTCATAGCTGACTTGTCACTTTGAATGTTGAA
>JAOBYK010978647.1:0-24540 GCA_025434845.1 Phenganax subtilis | reverse complement strand
GTACATGTAGTTTACTAGATTTCCTTGGTCATCAAGTTAACAAAGAGACTTCAGTTCTAAAATTTTTGGGGGAAGGGAAGATGCCCCCAGACACCTGTATGTCACCACCTGCCATTGGAGACAGGCAGGAGCCCACAGAACTCATACAAGAGAACACTGTTGAATCTCACTCATTTTCAAGTCACAAAGTTGGAAGGTCTGATATATATATGTATGTATCTATAGAACATTCTAAGCTTACCAAAATTCGTCCACTACTGTTTCATCCGTGTAGGAATCTTCAAGTGGGAAAGATTCCTGAAAGGGAAAGGTCCCACCTGAAGATTCCTACACGGATGAAATAGACAGTAGTGGACAAGTTTAGTAAGCTTAATATGTTCTATGATCGCTCTATCTATATGATATTGAGCACTTTCGAATATTCCGTTTACAAACAACATTCTATTTGTATTTCTGTTTGTGTAATACATATTTGTTATCATATTCTCAAAGGAGCACGACAGTAATCATGCAATCTTTACCTGTAATGCTTTTGTCAAAGCAATTTTTCTTTCTCTTTGAAAGTGTCGAGCATCTTTTGGCAATGGTACAGAACTATATGAGAGAAACATGAAACTTGACGACTTTTTAAACGCCATTTCACGCAAAAAATATGAGCACTTAGCAGTCTCTCTCTCTCTCAAAATACAAGCAAGAAAACGAGGGAATAATCAGAGAACTAAATGGTCAAATACCTGAATGACTTCTGTGAGCTGACTTTCAAGAAATCATTTTCCTCAATTGCATTTTGCAATTCTCTCAATTCTTTACTCAGATCATTCTCGAGTCTTTTCACTCTATCACTGCTAGAAAACTTATAAATTCCTTGCATCTTGCAATTATTGTTTTAAAAACTTTCTAATTCGTTCTAGATGAGGGAAAAAAGGAAAAATCTCTTAATTCAAAACATTGGGCGGCCATATTGGAAGCTTTCCGTTCCCATGGATACGGGTTGCCATGAGATATTGGAATGCAAATATACTTGTTGGGCAGTTTGTTAGTTTGCCTGTTAACAATTGCAATATAGTCAAGAAACTCGACAAACTTGCACGATTTTGTAAATATATAATTTAAGAATAATTTAATAAATTATGTTATACAGCGTTTGCTTGAATAAATATGTTTAAAATCCCCCGTAGCTTTATAAAATATTTTCATAAAAACTGATCAAAACTAATAGTAAAGCCACGGTTAGAAACTTTTAAGAAAGCAAATCCATAAAGATGAAGTTTTTGCATGAAAAGATACATTGCAATTCTCTGTTAAATGACAAAGGTACAATCCCTGACCATAATATACGCGCTTTAACCAACGCATGGATTTACTTCAGAGCTAGTGCAGCCGATATTCCGACGCTTATGACTTTCACAACTCGTATTTTGTTGATCGTCATGAATCGTGCGATCACTACGACGTCTGCGACGAGGTTTTGATATTAAACTCTCATCTTCCAAACCAAGCTCTTTGCACTGAGCTAACACTACAAATAAGAAAATGCTTTGACTTTGACTTTATCACATACTACAAGTTTATTTACGTGCTCCAGTTTCTGTTAACGTTTAATCATGTTTAAAATAGAAAAAATATTAAATTCTCTTCTGTTACCTTCTTCGCTGGGAGGAGAGTGAGAAATTCTCGGGGATATTTTGGCCAATGATAATTTTTGTCCTTTACATGAAAATAAAATGTCTCCACTAGTTTTTTCTGCTTTTTTCTCTGGCTTATCTCCACGTCGAGTATATTGCTCTAAACTGAGAAAAACACTGCAGTTGAATAATGTTGACAGAGTTTATACTAAGTACATGTGTTGTTCATTTTTGTGACCAGGATTTGACTCTTGTAATATGCAATTATCTGATTATAATTTAATCTCACTCACATATGGGGAGACTGCTTTCAGGGTGACTTTGCCAAACACAATAGGTTCTCTTCAAATGCTTCAGTCTTCTCCTACAGTAACACTGGATTCTTATTCAATAGCCCCTATATCAAGACCTTTCCAGTATAACAACATATACCCTGTTTAGTACCTTTTCTGCGTCTCTTTTATATTATAAATTCCGGCTGGTTCCACAATGGGATAAACATGCAAAGGTCGAAGATGAGAGACGAGGTCTATGATCTGAAAATAAAATAGGACTGGAATTATGAAGCTGTTCATTCTCTCAGCGTTAAACCTGCCAAATAAAAAGAAGCTTGAGCAATAGTCATAACTTCAGTAAGTTTCCTTCTATAGCAACACTAGAGGTAACTGCGATTCATCAACGCGATGCACAACAACTCAACCATCGGAAGACGGCAGTTGGTCACCAAGTGTGAGTTTGTCTGATCAGAAAACCGGCAGATGGAATACTAAATGTTGTAAAAATTGGTAAAGCTATCTCAGACTTAATGCAATGTACAACATTTCCATGCGCACATATTCTTGTTTTTCTTATAGCACTGGGGAATGAAGGAATCCTTCAGCACGTGATGTTATCATGCAGCTAAATTCCAAGCAAAATACACAACGCACATGAATAAATATTAATTTTACGATAACTAATCTCTTAAACAATTTATTTACGTCGAACATCCAGAATTTTCATGCATGACAATGAAAACGGTCGATAACGCCAAAACCGTTTTACAAATAATTAAAAGAAAATTATTTAATTTAATGCCCCCTGTTTCGCTGAACGCTGTAGTTTGATTCATTAATCGTAAAACGTGAGGCAAAACGTGGGATTCTCTTCAACACAGTCATTGGAGAACAGCAGATGGTGTTAAGCACGCATTTATCATTAAAAATAGTCCATTTTGTACTTGCAAAAACAAGTGAGAACTAGTTTGATTTGCTTGTTTTTGTAAAGGTATAAACTCTGAATAAGAGTACCATTTGCTACCCTGTGAGGCTTACTTAAAACTTGGTGTAACATATTACGACCTTTCACCTATATTCCAAAAGCGATACTACTAAACATTTTTCTAATATACGCGTTTTACATGTTTCGACAATTTTCTTATTTTCTACCAAAAAGAAATGCTGGATTTGTCACGCATTTATAGAAGCTTATAGTGTCACTAATGCAGATATATGACATTTTTCATGACTTTAAAAACTCGTTATCTCTTTACGCTAGTAAGTATAAAGGCTGTGCTTAGAAGTGAAATTTCGAGCACTTCACCAAACCTACCAACAAAAATAAACTTACTAATCTTTCTATCTTATCTTATAAAGAAAACTGCAAGATTATTTAAAAAATAAACAACTTTTTCTTCTTTATCAAAGAAAAGTTTTCAATTCAACTTTGCTGCATAAAGACCCTTGAGTCAGCGATAAACCTCATACCCTTGAGATGTGGCTATAAGAAATCATTTTTCGCTGAATTATTTTCACAATTCCTTTGACTGCATTTTAATTGGTAACAATAGTTTTAACTGTTAGCAAAGGTTTTTAGACGAAATCTCTTGAAAACTGCCATTAAGCGATTGTTGCCATACATTGCGTCAAGGACGGGGATTACTGAAGCGATAAATTCAGTTAGTATACTCAAGTGCCGTTATGAGATGTCAAACGTACATATATCTAAACGTTTCAATCAAAAAACCACATGCTTCTAGATTTAGCCAAACTTTCAAACAATTCTCATTAGTTTATAAGCTATTTATAGTGTGTGTAATATATCATTGCACGCAGACACGTCAAAATGCGAAGACATCACGTTGTCTAGTAGTTAAGCCTCGCACTTAGGAGCAAGTTTTGTTTAGAGACTGTACTTTGCTCTTGTACAAAAACGCTGGAAAACTCCAACATCCACAATTTCCCCCCTTTTTCATTGACAAGTTTATGAAATGCATATTGCAATAATTTCACTTATGCAGCTTAAAATATTTCAAAATATGCACTATGTTCCGGATAAATAATATATATATTTATGGATTTACAAGCTGTTAAAGTTTTCGGAAGTATCTTAGAAATGAAAATTACATGTACAAATTGAAATTGGCGTCCTATAGCTGTTCTTATTATTAACATGGACTTGAAAAATATCTGCAGGGGAACAACATGTTTAAAATTAAGACTTTTTTGTCGAGAAGATACATTGCAATCTTTAATATCCTTTGTGGAAAACCATCTACAACCTGTGACCCCGTTACTTGATCTATGCATATCAAAAAGAAGATATCAAGAGCTTAATACTTATTCATTAGATAAGAATCTTTCAACACTTTGAAAGAAAGTTAGCTCTAAAGATGGCACAAGTTTCATTCACATCATCAAACTTCACGTATAATTTATTCACTGAAATAAGTTGCTTGGATTTCGCAATAACAAACATGCAAACCTCTAACAAGTAACAAAAACAAAACATGCACCTACCATTTAGTTGACAATATCTTAAAATATATACAGCAAATTATGCCAAATTTAACTTTACTTTAAGTTATGAGAACGTGCAATAATATCAGTGGTAGAATTTCTCGGTTTTTTTAAAATAAGCCTCTTCGCTTCGTTTCTTAATACTGGGTTACTGAGGAAAAATACAACTGAATTTAAAGAAGATGCAGCGAATGCAAATGAAACGCTCCACATTGCTAGAACCAAGGTTTTGTAATCTTCTTGTTGAAACGAGCGCGCTAAAGCAAACGGTAAATAACAGACTACAGTACAAGCGACAACAAGTGCGCATGATTTTGCTAGTTTGACATTCTGAGATTCTTGTATCCGATGTGTCACAATTGCAGATGGTACTGCCAGTCTTGTTTTCTTTACAGCTCGGAATATCTTCCCATACATATAGAATGTGGCCATTATAGTACAATACATTATGACACTAGTCAAGTTTTTCGTCACTGAGCCCAGGATAGGGTAAGAGAAAGTGACTACGATAGGAATTACCCATAGCGTCATTGCCAAAGACATCAGTTTTGTTTTAGTCACCTTGGTTTTATGATATATAGGATAAACTACGCTTAGATAACGTTCAATGTTCAACGCTAGTAAAGTCATAAAAGAGAATCCCGCCAAAGGAAATACAAGCATATCGATGAGAATATAAAAAATACATTTCGATTCTCCATTCAATGCCAGCAATAGCGTAATAAAATGGTTCACATTTCCGATAATGCCCACAATTAGATCATTAACAGACAACAGCATAATCAGAAAATACGAAGTTTTCTGCCGCAGTCTCGCTGATTTCCAGTAAGTAATAACAGTGACTGCGTTGAGAAACGTTGTTGAGATTGTCAACAAAACATTAAGGATAGATCCCATGAGAAAATTCACATAATATCCTTGAGATGGAAAAGTAGTGAGAATCCTGATTTCAACTTTATAAAACGAACACAATTTGCTATTATTCATGATGTCCGCCGTATCATATCAAAACACATGCGAAAGGCATTTGAAAGATATATCAGAGCTCTCCTCTAATTTATCAGCAACTCAAAAAAAAGACCGTTCCGCGCGTCTGAGCTCGAAAAAGAGATGCAAAGCTTGCACTGTGGTTTTTCTCCGAAATGTTATCAACGCAATTCAATTGGTCGCCTTTTATACGTACTTCTACCCGGTATTCAAAGTGGTAATCGGAATTGGCGGCACAGACAATTGCTAGGCTGTATAAACATGAATAGATTTCCCAATTATTAACATGACGGTTAGAGATTGTCTAGATATAAACCGCTTTATTCTGCATGATTAATGATAAGCCTGCAATGACGGCAACCCCGTCAGACGACTGCTTTTTGCCATATGTTTTACGCACGTGACTTAGCTCTTTCAACGAAAAAATAACGGTCTGGACATTTGACCAAAATCTTTGTCTGATCATTTTGCTCATATTTATGCAAACTTGTGAACGGTGAAGACGTACTATAGTTACTAACGATATGATTTAGAGACATGACTAGACTGTAATCTTCGCACTAACTTTGTTTTAAGTTTATATTACGCAAAGTACTAAAGCAAAGCTTCAGTTGAAATTAACAGCTTACCTCGTTCATAGATGCATGCATTGAGTGAACCACGCGATAGAAATTTTTGCTAAGTTGACTAGAAAAATAAATAAAATACAATGAAAACTAAGAACACAACTATAGATTGGAATGAAATATGGCATAGAGAGAGATATAGATGAATGAATTTGTTTATACTCACCAAATGCAGTCACTAGGTAATGGTTCATTCCGACGAGCAAACCACATGCTTGTAGCTTTGATTTTCAACACTTGAACTTGTCGAGGAGCAGGGAGTAGAAATCCGCAAGGTAATCTTGAATTCACATGTCTCTCTTGCTAAACAACAAGAAAATATCTGTCATACATCTGGAAATATATCCCTTCACTTGGATTATTAATGGAAACATCTCTCTAAACTGAACATACCTTCCTAATGCAGTCGCCTCTTTAATGTGCTCATCCAGAGGCGCCGGAGGCAATCTAGGGTAAGGGGGGCAGCATCTTGAGAAAGGGCAGTTTAGTTTACTTTGGAAAAGAAGCAAATAAGCTTAAGTTTTGGAAAACCGCCTATCTTTAGTAAATCTGTGACAAAAATACATTTTAGTATTATGTTAAATACTGTTTAAACGTCTAGTGCTTTGTAAAATACCTTATTTTCTAGCGTAGATCGCAAACCCATGTTTTGTTTACTTCGAATTACTACTTTCTGAAAAAAGTTTAACGTAAGGTTGTACAATAACCTGTACGCGCAAAAGGCATAGCTGCCCCCGCTGCCCCTGTTAGGAAAAGGGAAGGGGGGCAGCTGCCCCCGCTGCCCCCGTGGCCCCAGCACCCTGTGCTCATCTCTTTAATGTGTTCACATCTCTAATGGGAACATGCCTCTCTAAAGTGCTCACCTCTCTGATGGGAACACCTTTTTAATGGGCCCACCTCTGTAATGGGAATGCCTCTCTAATACTCTCACGTCTCTAATGTACACCCCTCTCTAATGTACACCTCTCCAATGCAAACATCCTTCAAACGTAAACACCTTGGAACAAACTGTACCTCCCAGTTACAAGAATGAATCCTTGTTGTCTTGCTGTCTGTGGTAAAATGTTGCGACAAGTCCAGAAGATTCTTGTACAAAGAAAGTCGTTCTGGACTCACATGGATCTAAATATATTTTTCACCTTAATCTACTATAACTCTAAGTAAAATTTAGATTCAATGATTTATACCTTAGTACCGAGAGCCATAGCAACCTCCTTTAGTAAATACTCATAACCATACATTCCCTTACACAGTAAGCTCACATAATGATCACGGTCTTTTGATAACCAACTGCAGTAAAACAAACAAATCATACATACGTACATACATACATAATCACTTTATTTCAACCCCACTTTTACAGAGTAGCTCAAACAAATGAGCTAATATCTCCAAGCATTTGATGGCCAAAAGTGCAAAGCTATGATAAGATTTTTAAATAAAACTCACTTTTTAATTAGGTCAACCACGGCTATCTTGGTTGAATCCTGTAAAATTAGAAAGATCAAACAACTACAGATTCAGTACGAGTTATCTCTTAGTGCACTTTTTCAAATGCGCCCTTTCAAGACTGGAAACCCCATTTTGAGAAAATCTCAAAAGTAGGCAATTTCATGGTTTAATTCCTTGAATTAGGCGAGCAGCTATGTATAAACTAGGTTCTTAAATAAGGTTTGATTAGGTAGTAGTAGATTTGGCTTTTTCAAAAACATTATGTCAGGCTAAAAAATTAAAAAGTAGGTCACCAATGACAATTACCACAAGTACAAAAAAAATGCATTTGGAACACTGCTTAGTGATCCAGTGTAACTACAGAAAGAAACCTAGGCTAAACTAGAAACTCAAAAGAAGATAAAAAAAAAAAATCACTTACTCTTGTGGGGATTTCCTTCATCTGAGGTAAATAAAACGTAGTGTCCACATAAATACTTTTTATATCTTTCATGCTAAATAAGCAATAACAAATAAAAGATTTTTTCTCAGAATCAGGAATTAAAAAAAAATTTACCTTTCTCCATAACGGAAGAATGACACACGCTTGGCATCACCTTTACTCCAACGAAAATCACCTGAGGAACGATAAATATATGTCTTTCAGTGCACACGAGAATACTGCATGTTTAATAAAAAGAACTAAAATCATTTCTTCACGATATATGTGTAAATTCAACATCAAATGCTGTCAGCCATTACTAATAATATGGTGAACTATTTCTACTGACTGTACTGGTACCTGTATACAAAACTTTGCCAGCATTTCCTTCAAATAAGAACCTATAATACAGTAGCAGGTATGTTAAACAAGCAAGCACAATATTCAGAGGTGCCAAATAATCAGCTTACATTACGGATCCAATACAATGACCAGCTGATAATAACGTCACAGAAACTGTTTCAATCTGCAAAAGTGAAGAGTTTATTGACCATGTCAGTACCATATCAGCAACATTTGATGAACTAAACAGTTCTTATCAGTATTCGTTTGAGGTATACACCATGTATATTTAATATTGCAAAGCTTTCGGTCCGTTAGTCCGGACCTTCATCAGTGCAACTAACTTGAAAGGATATCGATCAATCCTGTCAAGTTAGTATCAATCCTTTCAAGTTAGTTGCACTGATGAAGGTCCCCCGGCTAACGGACCGAAAGCTTTGCAATAATAAATATACATGGTGTATACCTCAAACGAATACTGATTGCCATGCAAAACTACAAGAATCTTATAACAGTTCTTATTACTCAAGTACAAGGCGCTACTCAAACTTATTATGTTCTTAATCTGTAACAAATGACTTACTTTCCCAGTTTTGGCATTGTTGAAACTGATTATTGTAGGATGTTCAATTGGCAAGCCAATCTTTTAAAGAAATATGATTTCATTTCAATCAATTTCAATCAATAAACATAATTATTCTTTTCAAGTAAGGAATCATAAACTTGTACTCAATACTAACCAAAAATACTTGTAAATGGTTGTATCTTTCATCAGATAAAAGGATATTTCGAGTTGTTTCAGAACAGTACACAAACTTATTTCTACTGAAAATAATTAAAATACTAGTATGAGAATTACGACACTCCTATATAAAATTTTTCAACTAAAACATATAGTACTTTGTTTGTAGTTCGTGATGAAATATCGTTGAGTCCATACCATTCATGTGATCTGATAAAAATTACAAGAAATATAAACAAACCATTTTCCCTCAGAATCACAACTTTTGCAAAACAAAGATTGAAACATACGGCAACAAATGAAGCTTACCTTGATGGCAATGTGAAAGAAAATATGCTCCGGAATCCAAATTATTTTTGTCGAAACAGTCGACAGAAAAGGAAGGATATTCACTTAATTTTCCAGCAAAGCAACTCATTTTTTAGCAGAATATAATCTTATTGTATTAATCACTCATTCACGAAAATAATCCTTTATAAAAACATACTTAAAGGCCGCCGAAAGTGGATTTAAACTTTGCAGCGACTACCAAAAAATATTTAAAAATGGCGGCTCTTCCCAGGCATGCCCAAGCACGTGCATGAAGCTTGATCTAAACAACAGTAGTCACCCTCCTGATATGTTTACTCTTTGATATGTATCAGGGGGGGAATGAGTCTAAGCCAGTGGTCTAAGCCATGGTCTAAGCCACCGCGGATTGCGGAAGTTTAGGTAACAGGATACACAGAACAACAAAACGCGGATAGCATAAATAAACAATATATTTTCAAATAAAATTTCTCTGTCTATGCATTAGGGATTCTTTTTCTTCTTTTTCTTTTTGCTTTTTGTAGAAGTGCTAGTCTGAAAAACGAGAAAAAAATTGTTAGTGCAAATAAAGAGAAAACTCTGTATAATCCCTGACCTACTTACATTATCCAGTGTCCAAGAACTTCCATAACCAGATTCATTTTTCTTACTTCTCTTCTCAGGGCTTGTCTTGCCACTTTCTCTTTTTCGTTTCCTAGCTGGTTCCGCAGTTTTCTCTTCTGGCACAATGGTTTCTTGTTTGTTCGCTTTTGGCGGAGTTCCTATAACATAAAGCAGATGATCTAGCAGAGAAATATACAACTCTTACATACACTTGGAAGAATGGAAATGATCTGGAAATTCAGCTAACTTCAAAACTCCTAGAACAGGCTGTGATTTCAACCATGAGTCAACTTACGATGGCCGAAAGGTTTCCATCTCTGCTTTAAACCTTTAGGGATATTTGTGTACATTGGAGGTGGTGCAGGAGGATATTGAAGATCTGGAATTGTGACTGTCTGAGTGATATCCATGTGACCAGAAAATTCTTTGGCTGGAAGAACATACACACATAGTATCCCAATAGAGTTATATAAGCTCAATGATTCTTGTAGAAATATACTTACAGATGACAGCGAGAGAATTTGTAGATCTTGATGGAGCAACCACTTTATAATGACATTTCTGTACAAGGAGAAAATATTTTTAACAAAACAGTAAATAATGGAAAAACATATACAGCTTACTCACCTCATCTTGTTTGTATTTTGATGATCGAATTTCATACCTTCTGCCATCTTGCTAAAAATACAAAAATATTAGCAAAGAAGAAAGAATCTCTTGTTGACAAATTAAGTAATCTAGCTTATAAGACAAAAAATAAAGATTAATGATTTCAAAATAAAAGTACCAAACCTGTTTGTCAAGCTTGGACATGTGTTCTTGACTTCCAATTAAATCAACAGTTGTTCCCGACAGCTTTGAAACATCAAACTGTAAAGAATATAAAATTTCTGTTGACAAATACTAGAAACAGGAGCTTAACGCCAGGTTAAGGTAGATACTTTATTTTCAACTGAAGCAAAGCAATTCTCACCTCGTATGGAACTTTGATGAGCCAAAGCTCCTTTTCACCTGACTCCACATCTTCAGAGGTCAGTATTTCCTCATTCAGATTTGCTATATCCACACGTTCAAACCCAGGCAAATCTGAGGGGCTGAAACCAAACATAAACATTGGGTTTAGCTTTCAACACTATGTGCTCAATGTGTTTTCTCGGAAAGTTTCTACAATAAAGCTGTTTTTTCAACATTTTTAGCAACATCATTCTCCTTTTAACTGTCGTCAAAGCTCCAAATGATAATAGTGTTCTAATGATTGCTGAACTGCATAATTCAAGAAGCTAACACACAAACACTTTGAGATCAGAACCATTCAACAAAAGTAGGATAAAACAGTTCACAACATTATACCTAGACGCACTCGTGCTTGATTTAGTATTCATTCCCCAATCAATACACTGTATCTATTACAGCAAAGCATGAAGCCGTCTTAATGCAGAAAATCCTTTATGAAACAAACAGTTTTACAAAAAAATTCAATTTCTCTCGTGACTGAAAGCGCTTTACAATAATGAAGTTTTGCGTCGATACTGCTGACCATGCTATAGACTGGCTCAATCTTTAAACGTTGACTTATAAATTACACTGGACAACAACAGAATTTGACACCGCGCAAGTGAATCAAAAAGAAGCATTTGAAACCATCATACAACAGGTGTTTTTGTTCACACAAGTGCAATTGTTTGAGCCGTCAGTGTAGATAAAGCGTAGAGCACTAAAAACACTTAAATTAAGACAGTAAGCTTTTACAGTTATCAACAGGCAGACCAGCTGACTATCATTTCAACAAATATCGTCTGTGGAACACTGAAATTATACTAATTGAGGTATGTTATGTAATGCATTTTCATTTTGCCCAAGGAAATCAAAAGCTTAAAAAGTGTTCCCACCTCATTTTATCTGGGAATTTTTTGCTTGACTTACTGCTTACTCTCGGAAGATTACATTTGAAAAAACTTCAAGAAGCGCGCGACTTCTTTGAAATGTTGCGGGTAGAAAGGTTGCTAAAATGCGCAAGTTTTAAATGTCGCAGAAAGGACGCACAAGGGCGACAATGCGCAAAACACCACGAACGTAACTTCGCACTAAGTCAGACGCCATTGAATAACCAATCTTGTACAGTACAAAATATGCATTATCTAAAAAAAATAAGTTGATCTATAAGCTGTCAAAGGGAGTTTATTTATAAGCTGTCAAAAACCTCATGGCAGGTCAGATATAGAATTGATATTATTTTTGTTTTATTTTTACTATTGATATATGAAATTTATATCTGAAATACAACACTGTTGAGAGACGATTGACGGTCGTAGATGTTTCTGGAAATTGTATTAGCAACAATTAATCATTATATTTGCATTTTGTCAGGGTTTGCGCTCACGTCGAGGGTCATAATGCCTTTCAAATGCACTCCCGCGAACAAGCGCTGGTACATCTAAATTATGCATCCTCTCAAATATATAGCATTAATATACAGGAACTAAATATCCGAATCTCTGCTAGAAAAGTTTCAGCATCAAAAAATACCTGAAAAAAATATATAAATTACATTAACTTATACACAGTACCGTGTTTCCGGCTCACTTTAGAGCCCCTGCGAGTAAGTGCGTCAAACTAATTATGTTCACGTTTAAGCCAATTAGCACCACGACAGTCGTCAGGGTCTAGAAAGGATATTCCTTTTTAGAACTTATGTAATTTAAAGTTGTCACGTAATGAAAGATAACTTAAGTACCCGCTACACTGTTAGCTACTATGTCGGTCAAAAAGATTTAACCACACGATAATTGATGTTTTTTTTTATAAGGTAAGAAAGAATGAGACTTATGCTAGGGGTATATCTTTTGACGTTTTGCTTGATTTCCGTACAAGGTAAATTGTAATTATCCAATTGTAATTATCCAAAAATGTATATATTCTAGGTTTCTAATTGCTTGATAACACGGTCAATTATTGCTTCGAATATAGTTCTAATTCGACAAAATGTGACAAATTCTAATAATCTTTTGTTTATGTTTAAAGCTGCGTCTCTTAAACTGAGCGAGAACGCACCAGAAGATTATACTGGTTTTGCAGATCTGTTTCGAAACTTGAAATGCAACATTGAAGGTGCTACGAGCTACGAGTGGTTCCACAACGGAACCAAAATTCCTCCAAATTCTCCTATGTTTTTCCTTTTCAATGATTTCATCTACGCCGCGGAGAGCCCAATTACTAGTAAATATCAAGGAACTTACCAATGCAAAGCCTCCAATGACGACGGAACTTTACTCGGCCCGAAAATCAACGTCATTTTTTCAGGTGAATCTATAGACGAATAATACACTAAAGAATGATACACGGCAGAATGATTAAAATTAATTCCATTTTTTAGTCGTGGGTCAATTTTTCAAAAGTGATCAAGAAATTGAAGAGGTTGATGTGACGGTGGGTAAGGACCTGGCCTTGACCTGCCCCCCTCGTACCTTATCTCGAAACGTGTTCTACCACTGGGGTGGACGGCAGGGAATCACAGGGGCGTGGTTTCTCCCCCAAGCTCAGCACTACATGATCATGAACGATGGAACGTTGTTGTTTGCCAACGTCAAAGAAACAGATTTAGACAACTTCAATGTTCAGAAAAATGGTGTTAGTTGCAGTATTGAGTCTAAAGGAACAACCAAACGACTGGCTTTCTCTGAGAGATTTTTACTTCGAAAAGTTGGAGGTTTGGACGGATTAAAATTACAGCTAGAAGACAAAAAACACCATTTTATAGTTCAGAAAAATACACTAATACTCTCGCTTTCCAGAGAAAAACACAACTCCTTTTGGTCCGCTCATAAAGACGCAGTTAGAAGATCGTGAAGTCGCGAAGGGAACGGAATTCGTTGTGTTTCGTTGCGGTGCTGTCGGTCTGTAAGTTGGAATTTATTCCCAATTACTCATATTTGTTTTGTATTAAATCTCTAGGAAGAATAGCTTAAAGATGATAGAATTATCTGATATAAATATAGTCTTTTTCTCACCATATCTCACTAGGCCAACGCCCAAGTATTCGTGGACCTTCAGAGGTATAAATGGCGCAGAGATTCCTATCATTGGAGGTGAGAATGGCTACGAGCTTCAAGACTACAATCACGTGCTTATGATTGCATCAGTGGAAACTAAACATGACGGATGGTATCGTTGCTCGGCAACCAGTTACTATGACGACCAAGATCACGTGGATGAGAAAACAGCGAGACTGTCCGTAAAAGGTTCGTAGGACATTGGATGAATAAGAAATGACTCTTCCTGGATATCTAGGAAGAACATTTTAGATCTGATGGAACTATCCAGTAATAATATAGTTTAGTTTAGGTTTCCTCCTGTAGTAACACTGGATCAATAAGAGATGACTCTTACTGGATCTCTACGAAGAACAGCTTAGAACTGATAGACATATTAAGTATAAATGTTGTTAGTTTAGTTTAGGTTTCCTTCTGTAGTAACACTGAATCAGTAAGAGACGACTTTTACCCGCTCTGTAGGAATAAGAGTTGATATATCATATAGTTTATATACCTTCACAGGAAAACCTCAATGGGCGCCAGATGGTGAGCTGTCAGATACCAAGGAATTTGCGGGCAACGACTTGAAGTGGAGTTGCAATGCGTATGGAAACCCTGAACCATCTTACACCTGGTTAAAAAATGGAGAGAATATAATGGAATCGTAAGTAAAGGCAACTAAAAGATCGTAAAGATTAAGTTACGATTTTTCTCAACAGTCGAAATCAACGACGTTTACGGGCCAGGAGGCTACAATATTCTTATCGTTTGGTCAAAAATGTGACTACACAACATGAAAACATAGTTTTTCATAATTTAATACTAACTGAGGCGCATGTTGTGTTAGCTTGGTTATTTTCAACTTAGATCCCACTACGAAATAAATGACGGTGAAATTACGATAAAAACACTTTCAATGGACGACGAAGGAGTATATCAGTGTGTAGCAGAAAACGATTTTGGTTATATCTCTACTTCTGGTGCTCTCAGTGTAGAACAAGGTAAATTCATAAAAAGCCTAACAAGGCAGCGAATGGTGGTCAAATTCAGAAGTTCATATCTTCATAGAAGCAAGCAAATTGAACTTATTCTCACTCGTTTATGTTTTTCAGTCCATGCAAGACTATTACACGCATAATAAGAAGAATAAATATCATTTTCTCATGTTAACTGCAAATTGACCATCATCTGCCGTCATTTAATACTCAGTCTTCTTTGAAATTCATTTATTACATTAGTTTGTTAAAAATACAGATTACCTCATACGTTTCATTCTTCTTTTACTAGCCCCGACAACAACACCATTACCGACCACGCCCACCCCAGATCAATGCAGTATCACCAAAATGAACTTGATGTTCTTGGTGGATGGCTCAGGAAGTGTCCCCTCGGCAACTTTCAAAGAGTTCAAAACATTTATGAGACTTTTGGTCCAGAAGTTTGACATTGGTCCTGATACAACCCACGTTGGAGTCCTACAATATTCTAGCAAACCTAACACGGGGTTAGAATTTCATTTCACAGAACATCAGACACTAGCGGCCGTACAAAATGCGATTTCTAAAGTTGTCTATCATTACGGTGCTTATACATTTGGAGGGTACGCCATGAATTTAGCCCAACAGGTAAAGAAAGAAAGGCAAAACTTCGCAAACTATATTCGTACAGACTCTTTCTATCAGTTTTAAAGAATTTTTTCTTATTGATTCAGTGTTAATACAGGAGGCAACTGGAGTACCTGAAGAAAGCTCGTGGTGTTAGGTAGAATGGCTTTTTCGTCAGTTATCTTCTCGTTCCATTTTAGATCATGAATCACTACGACCGGGTTGATGCTAAAAATGTTTGGATTCTTCTGATGGATGATGGTTTGTGGGACAAAACGTTGGCGCGAAAAGTTTCAAAATCAATCCGCCAGTCAGGAACGAAAGTGATTGTCTTGGACACTGGTGACCCGATGCAAGATATCGCTGATCAAGGACTTCGTTTCTCGCCCAAAAATATGCAAGAAAATGTAGATAAGGTTGCTGAAGAGATTTGTAAATGAAATTATGAAATATCAACTACTAACAGGCTAAAAAGCATTAAATTTCCAGTTTTAAATTTGGCTATTAGGCTTAGTCGAGTGGTTAATATTCAAAAATGAAACTAAAATTTATCCCACAATATAACTCATTCAACTTTTATTGATGCTCATTCATTTTTAAACATGATTTTCTTAATTTCAATTTGGTCTAAATGTTTATTATGTCAATTGAGAACTATAATATCTCCTCTCCTTCACTTCCAGCACACCACGTTCCAGGTTTGCATTTAGATCCTCGGGGTTTAATCCTTGATATGTTAAAGCGTTTTTTCACAGCCTGCGAAAACATCGCGCCAGCAACCCCTGTACCCTGATCTGCCAATAGATTATCTCCATACACCAATGCGCAAGAGCAAAACAGGAGAAGTACCAATAACGCCAACTTCATTCTGAAAGATCATGAATATAATATATCGTAGGAATATACTGGATAGTTCCATCAGTACTAGCGAGAAATCTAGGAATAGTTCTCTCTTATTGATATAGTGTTATTACAGGGGTAAACCTGAACTAAACCAACTGAATAGACAGTCTAATTTCACTCACTTTATTCTGTGTTTCCCAAGATTGCTGATGTTCAACGAAAGTTGCCAGTTTCTGTGAAGCCGAGGGCTTATATAGTCTTTATAAACACTCCGTAGATGGACGCGTGGGTTTTTCTGCTTTGAATGCATTCTATTTCTCTATTATTTGATATTCATGTTTGTTCACGAGCAAATAATATTTTTTTGTGATTCAGCAAACAGAAATTCGACAAAAGTTTTTATATTTAAACAACAAATGATTTTTTCGGAAGTTGCGAAATCATTTTGGCTATTTTTACGATTTGCGGCAAGTTTCATCGCAAGAATAGACAAAGTTTGTTTGTCAATTTCCTGCTCCGCAAAATACCGCTGTTTCAGCTGACATTACGAGTGGGCAGCTGATATCAGCAGTCACGACATTTCTAGGACTGTGAGAATTTCTGTTCATAGTTATTTCATGCCAATTTTTAGCCCTGCGGGAAATATATACGACAACTTTCGGGGACTTTCCAATTTTCACAGGACAAAATTTGACAAAAAGTGTTCGAAGTTTGCGCATACACTTTTTGTAGCGCACAGTATACGACAATTTCCCGAAATCAATGACGAGCGCGTTGCGAGCGTCTACTCGTCACCTCTTCGTCAAGTCGGCGATCGCCGAAGATTTCATGACATTACAAGAAACCGGCAAGCTTTTAGTCTAACATTAGCATTAGCTGCGCATGTGCAGCAGCAACTCACAAAAACTGATATTGTCTAGTTCCGACTACGATAATCTGTATATCACATACTTGGTCTGGATCTCACATATACCAATATAAGTAGCAGGACAAAAAGCAATATCATGGGAAAAAACAATGTTAGTGACGATAACGTTTTTATGTCAGCCTTGTGCCGCCGTATTGAAGGCACAAGTATGTGATAATATATTTTATACTAGTAAAACCTTAATTTGACTTATTATGTGATGTTGTACTGCAATATAACAGAACATCTATAATACAAAGAAATTAAATAATGTATCAATATATTACAGTACTTCTTCGGTACTGCTGCTATTGTGGCTGCATTTTACCCTTCGAATTATGACTTTTGAGGTTGTATTTAGAACTGGCCGAAAACTTTATAACCATTCAACTCTATGTTGTAGGAATTTGCAGTTTAGAAGCAATGTTTACCGTAGCAATTTTTAACATCGTTTGCAGATGCGCCAGATAATGTTGTGAGAGCAATAGATATAGATGTCATGATATCACATTAAAGAACATAAAACTGCTCAAAATCATGACAAAAAACCTGCTTCCTTTTTGAATCAAACCACTTGATCGAGGTTTCGAACTTGATTTACCTAAAATCAGAAGAGATGACTCTTACTGGATCTTTGGGAAGAACAGTTTAGAACTGATAGAACTATCCAGTATATAAATACAGTTAGTTTAGTTTAGGTTTTCTTTTAGCAACACTGGATCAATAAGAAATTATTTTTATTGTATTTCGGCTAGAAAGAACACTTTACAACTGACACAACTATCTAGTATAAACATTGTAAAAGTCACACCTGTAGAGACAGTATGTATTTTTGACATTGGTCCAAGAACTAAGTTGTCCCCAAACTCCTGATAGCTCTGAACTTGAAACTTGTAAGTCAGGTTTTCTTCCAAGCTAGTCACCTCAATTTCTCGATTGGCTTTGATATCCAACTCTTGAAACTCCGTGGACTCCACGCGACCATCGCGCGTGTTCCAATACGTCACCTAATAGAAAATGTGACACTGACTTGAAATATCTACAACTGCGCTCAAGTGGATTGTGCATGATCAAAAATGAAAGAGATTAGTCAATGAGTATCATATCATATCCTTCCTCTGTTATCATTCAGTAGCTTTTTTCACGATAAAAAAAACATGGATTTCAATATTTTCTTACCCTATAACCATCTATCTTGCCGTCAACCTTCGACCATTTCACTGTGGCCATACGCTCTCTGTTGTCCACAGATATGAAGATATCTTCAGGCGCTTTTTTGGGAACTAAGAATTGAATAATATATAATATATAATTGATATATTTTCTTTGTACAGTTTAGGCGTATAAAATTCTCCTGTTGTCAATTATCGTGGCACGACGCAGCGTTTTTGTTTGCTTTTGAGCGCTAGAGCGAAGCTCATGACTTCGAAACAAAGGAAAATGCTGCAGTGTGTTTGAGTTGGAATTTAGAACAAGGTTTAGTCCAGTTATATCGTACCTAAATTGAGGTCAACGTTGACGACAAGTGGCGGTCCGAAGCCGACTCTATTCCGAGCAAGCAAGGCGAACTGGTATTTCCCGTTTAAATCTAGCGCCTCAAATTCTTGTTTTTGCCTTTGGTTACTAACATCAATGATGTTTACTTGACCAATGGGAAGTTTTCTCACTGTAACCTGAAGAATAAAGAGAGTTTAGATTTAAATACGAGTACGATTGCAAATACAAGATACAAGAGAACTTTAGATCTGAGAAGGCCAGAGGACTTGCAACAAGCTAGCGTTACCTGGTAACCGACCATGATGCCATTCGCTTTTAATGGAGGCTTCCATGTCAACGTCACTTCGGGATTGACCACGTGAACATCCAGGCTGTATGGCGCTTCGGGGACTAGAACGAATTTTGAAATGATCAATTAAAATTAACCACATTGGGTACGGATCTGTGGTCATTGAGCGGCAACAAACTTCTTGCCAGTTAATGGCTCATTTAAACCATCTGCCATTTCCTCTGTTAATTCTTCGAAGTCCGTTTCCAGTGGAAATGAACCAGAGTACGACCTACGCACCTATTCTACTCAGTATGATATTGGACAATTTTGCTAATTAGCGTAAAATTCTTGTTACGTAATAGGTTATCTAACAGTATAAACTGATTGATCTATAAAGACGTGTCTATTCACCTGATTCAGGAGTAGAGAGAGGGCCCACTACATTGCTTCCTGGTCCGTCTCCTTTGCTATTGTAAGCAACAACTTGAAAAAAATATGTGGTAAATGAATCTAGCCCAAGCATAGTTACTGTACTGTCTGTTGGTTCATAAAGAGCATCCGACGGTCTCATTCCATGTTCAGTGGACCAATAGTACACCTAAGAAATTAAATATTAAATAATATTACGGAATTATTTTAATACAGATGTGATTTCAGTTGGTCAGCCGTCATTGGCGAATCAATTACTTTATATCCAAGAAGCTTTCCTCTGCTTGCTTCACGACTTTTTCTAATTCCCGACCAAGTTGCTCGGGCAGATCGACTGTTTATTATTTGAACTCTAAGATTTTGAGGATGTCCTACTGGAGCTGTGACACAAACGAAAGAATAAGATATTTATAATCAATGAAAGACATGATTTGAAAACTTAGCAAACTAGAAAGTTCCCATGGTGAGCTGGGATTTTCTGCGAAAAAATTTTACTCCATACAAATATTTTGAAGTTTTTCTGACTACTTTTTCAGTATATGTGTGGTAAAAGTGATTCAAAGCTTTCGACGAATTTTTCATTTTTGCATTTACTGAGCTTACATTTTTCTCCAGAGTATCCATACACGATCGCACTTTTAGGGCCTGAACCGAGAGCATTGATAGCTTGTACCTGGAACTCAAATTGTTCATAAAACTCCGTATCTGTGATAGTGTACTCCAGTTTATCCTTAGATGTCCCTGGTTGTACCTCAACTCGTGTCATTGGAGAGGGGTCCTTCACTCGACGAAAAAACACCGCATAATGAAGACCAGGTCCATTGTGCTCGATAGGTTGTAGAGGCTGAAAGAAAACGAACTATATATATACTGGATAGTTCTATCAGTCCTAAACTTTACTTTCTAAAGATCCAGAAAGAGTCTACAGGAGGGAACTAGTAAACTTAATGAAAACCTGCAGTGTTTGATAATGTCCAAATAAAAGCATTCTTTGCAACGTTTTGCTTACCTGCCAAGAAATGGTCAGCTCAGTGGAACTAGGTCCTAGTCCACTGATGTTTCTCGGTGCTTTATCAGGAACTAAAACGAACAAAAAGGATTCAGCCAGGTAGCATTTTAGTCAAGTATAGTTCAGTGTCACTGACCTGCAGCTGGACTCTGAACCAAAGCACTAGCTGGACTAGGCTCACTGTGTCCAATATCGTTGACCAGCACGACTCGAAATGAGTAGAATGCCCAAGGTGATATCTTGACCTCAGCCTTATTCTCCCCTCTCATTTTCAAACTTTCGAACGCATACCAAACATCTTTCTCATAAAAAGTCTTGTACTCCACGATGACTTCCTTAATCGGGCTGTTATTGTCGGCCTGGTAGGCAATCATCTCCCATGTAATGTTCACGTGATGTTGAGTGACGTCACTCACATAGATAGAAATGGGTGCACTCGGGGGACCTAGTAACGACTATATGATTAGAGATTGTTTAAGTTGAAGTAAATAGAGTGAACTGACGAGGAAGATTTTTTTCATGAAAACCAAAGCAGTGGAAAGAAGGAACGACCATTAATTCCATTGGTAGAGCAGTGGAGATATGACAATGGTTCAACGAAACAGCAAAAATCATTATCAAGGCGTTTTTGTAGAAAAAGTAGCGTTTTTTTTACCTTTGACAGTTATGCTTATGTCGGCATGATCCGAACTTTTTCCAACGGCTGTGAGGCTATCTGCATTCGCTGTGCACGAATACACTCCAGAATTTTTCAAAGTGAGTTTTTCAAAGGACAGCACGCTTTTCCTTGCCTTGATATTATTGAATATTCTTATATTGTCTTGGTTTAGAGCCATGAAGTTTCTTTTCCAGTGAAAAGTTAAACTAGTTGCTTTTTGTACTTCAGCTTCACAAGTTATGTTCAGATTTTGTCCAACTATTGCAGTCACTGATCTTGGGAAGTTTACAATTGCAATTCCATCTGAAGAAAAATGATTCAATTAATCACTGAGCAAGAAGATAATGAAGACTTTTTTGCGAAACGTCCAAACAAAAGCAGTAGATAGTATGATTGCACGAATGAGAAACGCGTTAGTTATCTCAGGAGGGGAGGGGTGAAAATTCATGATTTTACCTTTAATCATTAGATATGTCTCCTTTCTGACCGTTCCGTAACTGTTCTTTCCAACACATGTATAACTACCCCGGTCAGTATTCTCAACATTAAAAATCCTCAGACTGCCTTCATCACTGACGCTGTATTTCGCCCCAGCCTTCTCCAACAAGGCGTGTCTCTTGTACCACGTCACTTTCGGTTTTGGATGACCAATAGGCTTACAAGGAATCATAGCAGTCCCACCATGCAATGCGCTTGAGACTTCAGGCGGCTTCAGACTTCCTTCACCAAAACTTGGAGGTGCCGCTAAAAATATTGAAAATGTTTATTACCCAAATTGACTGTATTTACAGCGAGTAGTTCTATCAGTTCTAAACTGTTCTTCCTCGAGATCCAGTATGAGTCATCCCTTGTTGATCCAGTGCTACTACAAAAAAAAACTAAACTTACCATTTACTATCAGTTGTGCTGCTGTGATCAATTCTTTGACGCTGTTAGAAGCATGACATTGGTACATTCCTTCTTGATCTACTTGCATTTGGGGAAAGCTCAACGTTCCGTCTTTGATAACGTAAAAATCTGAGGCAATAGTTTGCTTCATAATCACGCCGTTGCGCAACCAAGTGTAGGTTATAGGAGGCACGCCTTCAGCCTTGCAATGCCATGTTAAGCTTGAGTTCACGTCAGCTAACATATCTTGAGGACGGCTTGTCCACTGCGTTTCGACTTGAAAAATTTGAAAAATATTAAATGATGAATTTCATAGTTTCGTCTTACAAACAAGCATTCTGCGCACGAAACCAAGTTTGAAACGTTTGTCACCTAATACCATGTACGCCTTATAGGCCAGCGAATGGTCGTCAAATTTAAAAAACTAATGTCTGAAAACGAGCAAGTAAATCAAACTTATTCTCGCTGCTTCTAAGTGCTTTTCACTTCATACATTATTCTATAAAGAAGTGAAAGTCTAACATCATTTTATTATGATAACCGCTAGTCCGTCCAATTTTAACCAACGAAATTCATCTACTGGAATCCTCAACAACTTTCACTATCAATTTTCGATCATTTTTCTTACCTAGCATATTAATTGTCGTACGAGCCTCACTCCAGTTACCATAATCATTCAGTGTCTTACAAATGTATTCTCCGGCGTGCTCCGAACCAAAGCTATTTATGATGTATGTTAATTTGTTCGTTGTTACTTTTCCAAGCTCATTTCTACTGCCTGCTTTCCTCAACGAAATACGAGGCACTGGTCTGCGGAATAGAACATAAAGAACTCTTCTTATATTGAATAGTTCTATCAATTTCAACGGTTTCTCTTCGAAATTCACTTTCTCAATTCTTACCGTCCGTATCCAATACATTCCAAAACAAATATTTTTCCTTTCACAGCAAATTTTGGTTTAGTGAAATCACTAAAGACTCCAGGCGCTCGGACTTTGTATGTCTTTTCTAATAAAAAAAAATCATTTTGGCGTTGTAGGCGTCAGTGCTACACTGTTTTTCCAAAAGATCCAGAGTCATCTTATTGATTCAATGTTACCACAGGAGGAAATCTAAACTAAACTATTTTTGATTATGCTGGATAGTTCTATCGGTTCTAGAACTGTTCTTCCTAGAGATCCGGTCTAATTTATCTTTTATTGATGTAGTATTACTACAGAAAAAAACTGGAATACTTGAAGAAAACCTGGGGTGTTCAATAGAGTCAAATTGACAGTCTAGAAGCTTGTAGTTTTCCAGCTAAGCTTAGCCGTTCTAACCTCGGGCCCAGGCTACTTTCAGTTTCACACTTCTCTCTTCACTACGACCAAGTATGGTGTTTCCCACAATGCAAACGTAACTTCCGGTATCAGCACTGGTCACGTGAGAGAAATATAGATCTCCGTTTCTGCTAACACTTCATGTAAGAGAAATGAAAATATAATCGTCATAGGTTGCATGCTATCACTCAGAGACACTGACAAAACATTCATCCACCCGTCTTACCTATAATAGGATCTCTTCTCCAAGGGGGGTAGAAGGTCTCCGTACCGAAAATCTTTCTTTGACCATCGCACGCTTCTCAAAGATAACGGCTGCATGGCTGGCACGTGACATTTCAAAACTAGAGCATCGCCAGGCGCTGCTTTCATCTTTGAGAATGGTTCAGCAAAAGAATCGAGAACTATAAAAAAGTAGTGAAAGTTTCATTTGTTAAAACAAAGGCCTTCAGTGTGACCAAACACCACAGCTTTTCTTCAAGTACTTCAGTTACTTTCTGTAGTAACACTGAATCAATAAGATAGGAATTTTACTAGATGCTCAGAAACAACAGTACAAAATTGATTCAGTAATTTTAATAAAACTTACAAGGAAAACCTAGTTTTGCTTTTAGGCTAACAACTGTACCAACGACATTACTACATCTACAGCGGTAGAACCCAGAGTCTCGATCCTCATCTGCATTCACAATGGTCAGCGCTCCATTGGACGATATAGACACGTGATTCCCAGTGACTATGATATCATCTTTTTCCCAGACCACTTTAGGCGTGGGATAACCATTAGTAATACAGAACAATGAAACATTGGTCCTTGGAATTGCGATGGTGTCTCGTGGACTTAATAAAATTGAAGGGCCAACGTTTTCTGTGAAGAAAAAATAGCTCAACTTTAGTCTTTGATGTTCGCTACATAATTCGGAATAGTTTAGGATGAAGTTTGAAAGGTTGCAAAAACAAAAAAATAAGAGAACCAAATTATCTTACCATTGCAAATGACAAACACGCAACACAATGTGATGTGGATCAACACCGTCTTTAACATTATCATTGAATAACACTGGATTAAACTGCAAGGATAAATGATAAACTAATATAACACCCCTAACTCCTTAAAATGCATAACTAAAGGCCCTGTTACACGGTGCAATTTTTCTTGCAACTTGCAATGCAATTCTACTCTTGAGATATGTTAATTAG
>JAOBYK010977536.1:0-24545 GCA_025434845.1 Phenganax subtilis | reverse complement strand
AGCGGCAATAAGATGCAAAAGAAACATTTCAGCCCGGCTAAACCGGGCTGGCCCGTCTCATATGAACAGGCCCTAAGAATGTCAAAGGAAATTCCGATTCTCAACCACGCCATGACAACGGTATATCGTTTATTATCTCTTTCTGCCAATTTCTGCGCCAATTCTGAAATATTGTCAGCCAAAACCATTGAAGTGATGGTATTTAGTCTATTTTTGGTTTAGTGTTGCAACCCCTTGTAAGTTGTAACTGACCTTGAAGTGCTTGCAACTGGCAAGAGTATGTGCTAATCAATGGACATTTTGCCTTATAGACTAAACTTTGACTTGGTAAAGTCCATCACCACAGGGAAAGAGCATCTTGAACTTTAGTAAAATTACAAAGTGTGATTGCATAGTATTGTAAAACGGGGAAAATAAAGTTCTACGAAGTTGGTAAATTTTGTATATATTTGCATCATGAGCGAAAATTGCTGCCACATCTTAGCCGAAAATGGTAGCGATATCCGCATTGTAATACAAAATATACAAAATTAGCAAACTTCGCCCGGCTATATTTTCTGCATATTTTAACATTTTGCAACCAAACATTGCATTGTTACTTAATTTAAGGTGCTCTTTCCTTCTGTGGTAATAGATTCTCTGCCTTAAGTCCAGTTTAAAATTTAGTCTATGACGCAAATTGTCCGCTTATCACGCTCTACGCAGCAGTCACCGATACTTTCAATCGTAATTTTAAAAAGTTTTGATCTGGTGGGGACTTCGCTTGGTGGAAGACCTGCATGGAGCCTGGGCCACCTGGCCCACCCCTTAATCTGGGCCTGCACACGCCATTCACACTCTACACCGGTGCAATACTCGATGATACGGATAAAAGTAGTGCAGTTTTTTTCAATAAAAATATGAAGAGAAGCATTATTATCTGCAAGCTGCGAAGATGCCCAGGTAACTTAGACTTTAGCTGTCCTTGAATGCTTGAGCAGTGTGTTTTTTATTGCAGTGTGTGTTTTATTGACTTTGTCCTTGTTTGGACTAAACAAAACATGCAATAACATAACCCAAATGAAAAAGTGGAAACAGGTAAGGCACTTTCCGCAAAACAACAGTTAATTATAACAGTCAAGGGGGAAAGATGGAGTTGCACCTGATCCAAACTGAATTCCAACACAAATTAAAAACCAAAACTCGCCGCTATTTCAACTTTTGTGACAACGACAATCACGTTGAGCTCAGCAAGGAATGATATGCTTGCAGCGATAGGACGGCTGAATCGAAATAATTCCAAGGACTGCTGCATCAATTTTGATTCAGTCTTTGCAAATCCTAAGAGACTTCATTAGGCAGCCAGTGTCACCATGTGACGAAAATAGCTGTTTGTTTGGCTGCTTTATTATTGGTCTAAAAATGAACACGAAATGAAATTAAAAAATATCATCTGCTGCTGAAAAACTTCTTTATTCTACAATGTAATTTTCTTGGCACCTTTTAAAATTTTTGCACTTGTTATTGCTGATTCATTGAATTTTGTTTCACTATCTTTCGAGCGTTGCAAACTACGAAATGAGCATGGACATTAGAGAGCTTAATCTCCGCGTTCAACGGAAAACATCGATATCAGAGGCCAGGCGAAAAATTTACCAATATAGAAACAGTAAAGCAAAGGTAATTAGTTGTGCTAGCACAGGATATATGTTAAAACAAAACTGTTTGACATAAATTGGAAAACCCAAAAAGATGAGAAGCAAAAAAAATCTGCCAAGAAATAAGGCTCAGCCGTTTGCCGTAGCTTTTCAACGCAAAGCTTAAACTCCCTATATTACTTCACAGGTAAGACACTTCTTCGTGCTCACTTGAGTTTTGTCCCTTTTGACACCAGCTATATAATAAAATACTTAGCTACTTTACTTATTTACTGAGACCTCGAGAAAACTGGGACTTTTGTGGGCCCCTAACAAGTAAGTCGTAATTATCTCCATTGCAACAAATAATGCCACGGTAAATGCAGAGAACCGTTGTCTGCAACATAAAAGTACAATGTCAGTGGAAAGAAGGGTGTGGCGAGAAACTAATAATATTACTGATGTGCGCTGCTTGACTAGACTTGACCGAAAGCTGCTAAAAATAAAATATATACAGCTGCTTCACAGCCGTGTAGCTATTATGCATTTGAAATAGCAAGAACATGTGGCGTAACAAGTTAGCACACGCCACTTATATTTATTATTGCAGAGAGTAAATACAAGAATCTACAGGAAGTTACTACAAAAATCTTAAGTTAGCCGGTTCAAAGCAATATAAGTATAATAATATTATCGTACTTTTTTCTGGCTGCTTCTCGTTTTCTTCAACGGAACAGAGAAAAACAAATGAGAACTTTCTGCGCGCTTCCAATTGAATAGACAAGATGGTCGCCATTTTAACTGACACTGAAAACGAAAACGAACATTAAAATTTTCTTGTAGCTACAACCAAGTTTTTATTGATCCTCATCCGAATTTTAAACTCTATTTTTTCAGCTAATATAAATCCATAATTCAAAATGGCTGTTTCATATAACGGCCGTTGGTAATGATGTAGATAAATTCATCTAATTCATGAAAACTTTCTAGTATATTATACAGGAGTAAAAAGAAAGAAGTAAACAATCCTCCTAATTTATGGAGAAAAAAGAATCTTTGCAGCAACTTAAAGACGTTTCATACATGACTATGGATCAGCGAAAGCTTTAATGGGCAAAACTTTTTACTGGATTAGTGTTTCTAGTGTCCATGCCAACTAACATTTCATGCCACATTATATTATGTCAGGCCATGCATGCTCGATAATATATAGTTGTTACGTTCAAAACATTTATTCGTCCTCAAAAATGAATTCGGTCTTCAATATTCACTCACTATAAGTATTATAAAACAATTCTCAGCCTACATGCAACAGACTTACTTTTGATTATACGGATAATATAATCATATTATTATGTTTTAATATATATATGTTTTAGTAAGGGAATAACCTCGGCTAGTTTCCAGTCATCTGGAAACGCAGATGTGGCCAAAGAACAATTGATGACATCGGTGATTGGACCAGTGGATTGGACCAAGGACAACGGGAAGACAATCTTTTAGAACGCCCATGCTTACTTTGTTGGGGCCTGGCCGCCCTGGCGTTGTGTTCGAAGGCTTGGAAATGATAATTCGTTCAACCTCAGCACACGAGGCAGGTGACAATTTAAACGTTTCATGCAGGGCTTGTCCCGGTGATATTGGGAGTGAGCTTGTGTCTGATGTATCTAGGTTATTCTCCTGGGCTAATTGAGCTACAGCGTTTGCAGTTTTTGTTCCAACAGCAACGAAGAATTGATTGAAATCGTTGGCAATTAGTCCTGGAGCTACACTATAACGTTGGATTGTTCTTTCTTTGGTAGGAACGCTACGATTAACGAGTATTCATAACGATGCAGCATTGTTTTTATGAGCCAACTCTTCCCCGCGAAAGTGTTCCTTCTCTTCTTTCTTGAGAGCGACTTTAACCGATTTTCTTGCGTTTTTGTAAGATTTCTAGGCTTTAAAATCACGTGAAAGCTGTAATTGTCGATGAAGTTGATCTCTAGAAATCATCAAATCTTTGACGCTTTTGGTTATGTACGGGCATGGACAGTGGCGAATTCTAATTGTCTTGACCGGTGCGTGAGTGTTCAAGGTATATAACAAAGCGTCATTGAATTTTAATAGTTTAGAATTCACTTCATGTTCAAAAAAATTTGATATAAATCTATCGCACTTGGATGCAAGGTCTGATGTAAATGACATATGGTTGTAGTTCTTGTAACTTCGCACGGTAATGGAGCTTGGTAGTTGTTTAGGAAGCTTTAAATTAAGTACCGTGTAAACAGGATAGTGATCGCTTATAGAAGTGTTTATAACGCTATTTTTATGTAGAAGGTCGGAAGTCGAAATCATTACGACATCTATTAATGATTTAGTAGATTTGGTGATCCTGGTAGGTGAAGTAATCACTTGTTTAAGGTTCAACTCGGAAGCGAAGTTTATCAATGCCAAGCCATCAGGATTTTCTTGTACAAGATTACAGTTCAGATCTCCTAAAATTATAACCGGTTTGTTGAGCATTAGAGCATGGATTGATGAAGGTTTGAGATACTCCTCAAAACATGAAAAACTACATTCGGGAGGTTTATAAGTGACACAGATCTAAAATGATCTGATCTTTTGATATTGTATTTGTAACCAAAGTTGTTGGTACCATGTTGTGGAAGTACTCGATAATCCTTCATCGGGGCATGGATATAGGCGCAAACTCCCCCTCCACCTTTGCCAAGTCAGTCAAGTCTAAATATTTTATAACCTTTCATTTCGATTTCTGCATTTTTAACTATCTGATCGACCAGGTTTCCGACATCGTCATTATGTGGTAGTTTTTGACCCTGATAAGCTCACAAAGTTGTAAAAGATGATTTCTATTTTTTAGGGACTGAATGTGTAAATGAATAATCGTTAATTTGTTTGGAATTCTCGAGTTATTCGAAAAATGAATCGATGAATTGTTGACTGGTTTATCAAGGGATAGAAACTATGGATTCTTTATTTGTGCGTATTTGAATACAGTTCGAACTAATGTGCCCTCGAGACACGGTGGTATATGCTAGTGCATGTTTACAACGTTGCAAGACTCTAACTTTTATGGGATGTACAGCAACATGTAAACGCGTAAGGGAGGTAGGATTTGAGAGACGATTTACCTCTTTGTCACACCGTTTACATAATTCTGTAAAGTAACCATTTTTGGCTTCGACAGTGCGTTGGGGAGCGTGAACTTAATCGAAAAGGGAGTGACATTGATAAAAAATCACCTGAGATGATGTGGTCGGCTGTTGGGAAACTATGTTGCTGTCTTTGTGTGCGATTTTGTTTGATAGTCGACAAATTTTTTTGCCCGATAAGAGTAGTAGTTTTTTGGTTGTGATAGATGCTTGTAGTTTTGCGATTTCCCCAAACTGGAAATGTTCTTGTTGTTATTTATTGGCTGGTGTTTCGCTGTGCATGTTGAATGTTTTCTGTTTTGCTTCGTCCTGTAATCTTTCAATTGCTGATTGAGCGAAGGAGTTATTTTAAGATCTGGTCTCTTATCTTCGCTATTTGAGGGCGTTTTACTTGTTCGCTTTTAGTGTTACGTGTTGAAATACATGATGAGCATTGTTTCTTGTGTTTCATCCTATAATTGTGTAGTTGCTGGTAGAGGGAAAAGGAAGGTTTTGTCGTAGACGGTGGAGCAATGATTATGCCTTTTGTTTGCATATTCTCAAGTACGCAATTCGATGAAGTATGTACGCTAATGCTTTTCGGTTCATTTGGTGAATACATTACTGAGCAGTGTTGCCAACCAAGGGATTTTATCCCAAGATCTTGGGATTTTTTGAAGCCGTTGGGATTTTCTTGGTATTTTTATTTTAGGAATAAGACCTTGGGATTTTTCTTGGGATTTTTTAGAATACAGAGAAGATAATTTTAAAACGCTTATTTTAATGTAAATGTCGTAGCTAATTCTTATTAATTTGCTTGCGCAGTGAATGATATTTAGTAATATTTTAATATCTCATGCATAAGTCAGGCGCCCAGATTGTTCCTGCGTTCCACATGTATCTGTACGAGTCTGCTAATTGTCACTCCGCACGGTTAGGGGACCTGAAAACTAATCAGCTAATGAAGGTTGCAATCAGGTTGCAATCTCGTACCACCCCAAGCCGGCATACGCTGGGTACGAGATTGATGAAGGCGTGAACCTTGGGATTTTTGGGGGGGAAATAGGGAATCTTGGGATTTTTTGAGAGCTATAGTGGGATTTTTAGGAAAACTGACTTGGAATAGTGTTACTGAGTTCGAGCTAAATCCGTCCTTTGTTTGTGAACCACTGGTTTGGCTAATTGATGCATTTCGTAGGTTAACGTAATCCTCAGCCGTCAAGGCAATATTCGTCCTAAGTGAAACTTGACTAGAACCTGACTCAATTCTCCTAACTTTGTTATTAAGGGTCTTCATTTGCTGTTCGAGCCTAAGATTGTTTGCTTTTTCTTCCTCAAGTTCTAAACGCAATCGAGTCACGTCGTTTGCCAAATCATGTTTTCCGGATATTAGATCTTCGTGCGTGTTGGTCAAAGATTGCATAGAATCGACTTTGCTTGCTTCGCAGGATTTCTAGGTTAGAACTATTGTTTTGTATACACGGGCGAAGCTCAATTTGTTCATGAATACTTTCCATAGGCTCGGCTGTTGTAGACATAACTACGCATAAGTTTATCAGAAAATCTCTAGCCTTCTCGCAGATTTTGCTACTAATGGATAAACTGTTCAGCTTACCAGGATACAACGTTACAGTAAATTCGGAAACTTTGCTCTCGAACCATTTTGCGCTGCCAGCGGGCAGCCACCATTTACCACGTTGGGAAAAGGCAGTTTTGACAAATGTCTTTAAAAGTTCGTCGTTTTTCTTCCAAGATAGTCTTTTCCCATCGTAAATAATGTTTCCAGGAACTGGGACCTCGATGTAATTTGCAACCATATTACTATATGGTTGCAAATTACATCGAGGTCCCAGTCACTTGTGAAATCTTTATCAAATTGATCAGAGCTCCATTGCACACAACCTTCCGCCATTTTACCTCCTTAGAGTTTCTGGTGTAATATTGATTGAACGGAAAATAAAAGTTCCTATTTCCTAGCAATACTAATGGTAGCACATAGCACATGATTGGAAACGGTACGGTTAATAATTTGATATAGATTAGTAAAAAAATAAAGCGTTCTCTTACAAAACCACACCCGTATTATTTTATGATCACGCGCACTTGTCGATAGTCTTAGTGCTTGCCCCCAGCCGAAAATTAATCGTTATGCAGCAGGTTGAGAGTTGATGAGCGCTTGAAAATAAGACTGACAATGGATTAAATACGATTAAAATAAATCATATTTTACAATCTACTCTGAGTCACAGTCCTGGGCAAGTTTGTCATAATCGTCCACGTGTTTTGAAAAAATATTGTACAGAAGCAAAATAATAAGCACGGATAGAGGTGATATAGAGCAGGCAAGAAAAGTGATTCGCGTCCCTAATTCGTCGAGAAGTACTCCCATGAGTGCTGCACGACCATCATATCCAAGTGCAAGGGCAGTCTCCAGCACTCCTAAACAAAATTGGCAAAAAAGCCTTATGATACTTACTACTCTGCCGAGAGCTGATGTTTTATTTGACTCTATTTTTATTTACTTGTTTATTTGTTTGTCTCGTTGTTTATTTCTCCGTCTTTCACACTCTGTCCTTGTGCAAGATGTCACCATTACTGTGTGTCGACTATGGTATCTTGTATATTACCTCATTAAGTTCAGGTCTTTTTTTGAATTATTATGGTCACGTGGTATTGAATAAAATAGGCTGATCGAGGGTAAAACGGAGGAAAACCTATAGCAATTTTGCACTCTCATTGTCGGCTAACGGCAAAAGATCTTACCTGTCAACAGAAAAACTCCTGGTGCACAAAAGAGGTAAACAAATGAAAAGGAAACCCAGAAAATTGGCAAACTCTGAAGCTAGACGATACGCATTATTGACTAATGTAGAGCAAGTATGCATTAGTGAGCAAGCATGTTATGACACTCAGACACAGCGTCTTTGGTCATTGCAGAGCTTGGAGTTTTGAATTTTCCAAGAATTTATTGTGAAGTTACGCAGTCATGCCGCCAGACAATCTTTCAAATCTTTTCAAAAAATTATGTTTGGAAACGTAAGGCTACTGCTTAGCAACGTACGTCACACGTGAACTATCACCACCAATCTTCAATTTATTCTTCTTCACTGTCACTGTTCTGTACGATTTTCCCATACTCGTGCACGTGTTTTGAAAAGATAATGTACAGAAGCAAAACAACAAGCACAGTTAGAGATGATATAGAGCAGACAAGAAAAGTAATTCGCGTTCTTAAAGCGTTGAAAAGTTCTCCCATCAGGAAGGCCCCTCCGTCATATCCAAGCGCCAGAACTGTCTCCATCAATCCTAAACAGAATCAGCACAAATTTTTATAAAAGCGTCGTTTTTAACTTGTGTTTGTTCATTCTGACTGTTTGTTTGTGTGATATAGGACACTTGGAACAATCCAGAAAGCCAAGTTTGAGTTCCTAAAATTGGATTTTTTCATCAAAAGTTTTACTTTTCTTGCTCTTTGCTTCGCTCAAAGTCTCAAACACAGGCTTTTGCTGAATTTTCCACTCCTCATGACTTGCTTTAGTCTTTTGAAACTGAACATTGAGTTGCTAGCTCCCATCATGAATTTCAAATTGTCGGCATGCACAGTGCTTTACAACACTGGAGTTATTGTTTCCTGCCATACACGGTGTATCAGAAAAGAAGGACGCAATTGTAAAAAAGGCTCTAAAACAAACACTTGGTAAAATGTCTATTGAACTTGAATTAATATAGCTATTTTAGGGTGTCCTTATCACTTTAACGCTGAAATTAATTGGGAAACTTTTCATCCCATGGGTGAACTTTTAACTCCTTCGGATATTTTGCTGAATGTTCACTTTATAGCCCATTCTACAATTGAGTTTTTTTTTTCCCCTGAGTAGAGTTCATTGGGTGAAACTTACCGAAAATAAAACCCGAGTTTTCTTTTGAGCTAGTTTTTGAAAGATGCACTGCCAACGAACAGTAACCGAGCGAGTAACCTAAATTTTGAAAGACGTCCACACCAAGGGCAATCCAGGGTGCTCGAGCAAACGAAAGAGCAAAATATGATAGCGAGTAACAAAGCAACGACACACACATTGTCTTCAAATCTCCAATGCTCTTGAGCAACAAACCGGAAATGGAAAGTAAAATTGCTATCATTGCTCTTCGATTTAAACTAGTTGCTCCAATGAATAACGGACTGGCGGATAACCTATTCAAATACCAGTTTTCCCAGAAAATTTGGAATGACATACAAAACCCAAGATAGAACACCAGAAAAAACAGAAAGAGATAGTGACTAGTAAACAACGATAATTTCACTTCAGCCCAGTTAATAGTTTTATGTTCGTCGTATTCAAATTGAAAGTAAGGCAATGTTACCAGTGAAAGAAGAGACATGCAACCTGACACCACGTACATCAAGAAATAGCCATGTACATGAAAGCCACAAATGTTGAACATGATCTTCCATGCAAGAAATGTAACAGTAAGTATTCCAACACAAGCACCAACTTGGCACCACATAAAATATTTACCGAAATTCGCTCTCTCCCCTTTAAGATAAGTTATCGTCGCCGTGTTGGCTAACGAAACCAACACACTGTCCAGCAACATGTTCGATGATCTTGTTATTAGAATTAGTAAAAATAAGTTGCTTAGCCAAGGTACTCCGACTGGACTTAGTGACCTTTTTGAAGATTCGTCTGCCAGGGTAGGGGATTGCAAAGTTTTAGTATCTGCTGAGCTGCCAACAAGTGTGGATGTGCTAATGATGGCATTCGAGGTCAGTCCTCCGGTGGACACGAGTGAGTGGTTTGATGTCATTGAAGTAAAACATGTTGGAAATGGAACCATTAAAGGCAAAAGTGGAGCAAAGTTGCAGACGACTATACCAACGCCGACAAAGTACGCAACTGCTTTTCGTGCTCGAAATTTATCGGCAAATAGAAGAAATAATGGCGCCAGCAATTGTTGACCACCCATGAAAGTTGTAAAGCCAATTTGCGGAAAACTAAACCCAAGCTGTTCCAAGGTAATATGACAAAATTCTCTGTAGACTATCACACTTCCCATACCGCTAAAATAATACCATTTTAAAGCAAGAGACTTGATTGAAACTTTGGCCATATTTTTGATCATCACTCATATAATACTTTAGCCAAAAAGTCTAACTCGAACAAAAGGTATAAATGGGCACAGCAACAGGAGTTTTGTGCTTTAGTAATCATCCGTGTAATATTTTAATTTGAATGAAATTAAACAAAGAAGTCTTTTCTATATGATTGCAATTTGCAAACACAACATTTTTAACATATTTTTTGAATGGCTTCACTAAGGCATCTTCGGGAACTGAATCGAAAATATTACTATATATTCACTATCTATTGGATTTCAGCGATGAAAATGTTCTTGATATCCGAAAGCCAAGCACTTAGTGGATTGGGCCGCGTGTTTTGCAGCATTCATAAATCCGGAAAAAGCTGTCCATAGCTCGTGAGGCTACAAAATGAATGAGTTGGTATTCATAATTATAGTATGCACTGGTGCGAAAATTAGAATATCTGATGTTTATGACAACCAATGGCTTGTTTTCAATCATGTGATTTTGAGATTTTCGATGACAAGCATGGCTGTTAAATACTTTAAATGACCTCAACGACAGCTTAAGACATAAAGGTTTGCTCCCTTTTAATTCATTGCAGTACACGTTACTCAATGACTCAAATGGGAAAAATCGTCTACAAATTTGTTGACTTCCCCGTCATTTGGTTAAAAAATCACGTGACTGCACGCAAGCTAAAGCAGCAGATATTTCCGGCGGTTAGACAATAAATGAAAACTGCGAACAGGTTGTGCATGCAGCTTATAAATCTTTTGAATAATACTCCAGAAATACCGAACGATCATATGTTGCTTAAATTTAAAAGTTCCTAAAGTGGCCTCCGGCGAGATTATAGACTGTGTTTGCTTCATATGGCCAAACAGTGGGCCAAACGCGCTCCCCAAGTCTGTGATTTGTTTGGTTACTGGTCGGTCACTGATATGCAAGTGTATGATGTCTGAGTCAAATAAGGTTTATCACCAGGTAAAACGTTTTTTAAAAGCCGCACTAACAATATACGTGGCTTTATGTCAATTGTACACCTTTTCATGGACTTGTTTTAATACTTTTTCCCTATAAGACGATTCAATACATTAATACAGTGCCACTTTAGCCATCAATACCTAGTTACAGTTCAAAATTATGGTCGAGTGATACAAAAAGTCTTGACGAGCTTCGGCCGTATTGCCTGCGATGGCAATGCAATAGCCGTAAAATTATTGCATTACCGTTGCGAGAGGTAAGCTGTTCGTGTATCATGCTCTGTGATGGCAATGCAAAGCTTCCCGCAAACCACCTAAAGCCCGTTGTACACTACCCGAATTTTTTCGAGCGAAAAATAAATCCACTGAGCAACATGATTCGCTTGCAAAACAATTTGAAGCGAAAAAGTCCAAAGCGAGCCAATCACGTTGCCAGATTTATTTTTCGCACGAACAAATTCGTGTAGTGGAAAACGGGCCTACGTTTGTGCAATGGAGTATTTTTTCAACCATTGCGTTATCATTGCGGCAAGTATATTGCCGGTATATTATTAGTAGAGACGTACTATTTTGAAATACTATATCAGCTACTGAAAATAATGACTACAGATACAAAGGCAGTACATTTAAAGCGTTATACCCAATGACTACGATCAAGAAGCAAAATAAATGTTCATGCTTTGTACCAGTAATCTGTTAGCCTTCTCAGGCGCTTTTCTTCGCCATGCACACATGCAGTTGATAGGCACCTGGCAATGAATTATCTATCACTAAAATAAATCATATCATATAATCTATTCTGTATCACTGTCCTCAGCAAGTTTTTCATAATCATCCACGTGTTTTGAAAAGATAATGTGTAGAAGTAAAATAAGAACTTAGGTTAGAGATGATATAGAGCAGATAAGAAACGTGATTCGCGTTCCTAGTGCCTCGAACAGTACTCCCATTAGTACTGCACCACCATCATATCCAAGTGCCAGGCATGTCTCCAGCCCTCCTACATAAAATTCCCACGAGTCTCATGATCATGAAATTTACTATCTCTGCCAAAAGCTGATGTTTATCTGTTCGTCGATCATTTGACTATTTGTTCACGTGTTTGTCTGTGTGCTTGTTACCACGTCTTCTCTGTCTGTCTGCAGGCAAAATATCACTATGGTAGGTCGACTTTTGTATTTTACTGCATCTAACGGGGAGAAATCTTACTTGTCATTGGGAAAACCTTTAGTGTACTGTTGAGATAAAATAAAGGCAAACCCTGTAAGGTGGTGAGACTCTGAAGCCTTATGACATGCATTGGTGACTAATTCAGCACAGTCGCTAGAACCACGTTTCATCCATGAGGTTGTGGGTTCGATTCTCAGCGAGGACTTTCTCTTATGAAAAGAAAAGAGCTCGTCAACTACTCTTGCGAAAGCCATAGGTTTTCTCCGGGCACTCCGGTTTTCTTTTTACAAGGAAAGTTAATTGACAGAGTGGGTTAGGATGAGGGGTGTGGGAAAACTAATACCACATGGATGGTGAGAGCGTACGATTTTTATGCACGAATTGTGAAGCAGTGCAGATGAACGAGTGAGTTTTACAATTCATCACAACGAGTGCGTAAGCCCGATTTACTGGGTGATTTTGTTGCGACTTTTCTCCTGTCGAGCGATGTAAAAATGTGGATAACAGGCCAATATATTTGGCTTAACAATTTTGCAAATGCCCTCACCCAGTGACTCGCAGCAAGAGAGCTAATATGGAGAGGAACAATACAAAAATATTTGGGTAAAAAGATTTTTTTGTGCAGTTTAAACGTAGTCATTCTTGTCTTATTTCTTGCCCCTGTTTTCTTAAGATTTCATGACTTTTCCACAACGTCGCCATGTTTTTACATGCCTGGAAAAAACGCTACCGAATAGACGATTTTTTTTCACATGTGAAAAGTATCGTCCAATCAGAAAGTCGAGACGATAATCTTCACATGTGAAAGCCATATATGCGGCCAATGCTGCTCTTCTGATTAAATATGCCCCTCCTACGAGCAGCGGACTAACTGATAACTGTAAAAAATTCCAATTTTCCCAAAAGCTCTGAAACGACATGCATACTCCAATATAAAACACAACAAACAGTATAAAAGACATAATGAGCTTTCAATCACTTTAGCCCAGTTGAAAGTCTTATGTTCGTCAAAAGTAAGGCAACGTGAACAGTGAAAAAAGAGACATGCAACCTGAAACCACGTACATCAAAAAATAACCATGTATATGAAAGCCACAGATATTAAGCATGATTTTCCAAGTAAGAAGTGTAACAATAAGTATTCCAGCACAACCACCAACTTGACACCGCGTACAATATTCACCGAATTTTGCTCTCTCCTCTTTGAGATATGTTATAGTCTCCAAGTTTCTTAGAGGAACTAACACACTCTCCAGCAACATATTTGATGATCTTGCCATTAGAAATGTTAGAAATAACGTGCTCATAACCAGGGTACTCTGTCAAACTTTTTAATGAAGTTTTCGACGACTCTTCTAGGAAGTCAGCCGACTCCAAGATTGTATTATTTGCAACCGATGCGTTCTGGAACTATACCAGAATGGTTTGATTTTGGTGCAGTAAAACATGTTGGAAATGGAAAATTAACGGCAAAACTTGAGCAATAATGTTCAGAAGAATACCAATTGAAATAAAGTACACCACCGCTTTTCTTGCTCGAAATCTATGGGCAAAAAGAAAAAATAATGGCAGTAGGAGTTGTAAAGCCAATTTGTGGCAAACTAAATCCAAGTTGTTCGAAGGTAGTGTGACAGAATTCTTCGTAAACTATGACGCTTTCCAAACCAGTGAAAAAAAATTTAAAGCAAGAGACTTGATCGAAAATTTTGCCATATTCAGTGTTGGAGCACACATAATACTGTAGACAAAACGTCAAACTCAAGCGAAAGGTATAGATGGGCGAAGCTGTGGTTTTGTGCTTTAGCAATCATCCGTGAAACATTGTTATTTGAATGAAATTAAACAAAGAGGCTTCCTTGAATGACTGCAGTGCAAACACGACATTTTTATCATATTTTGGTAGCTTTGCAAAGTATCTTTAAACAGGGAACCGAGTCGAAAATATTGCTATATTTTTACTATGTATTGGATTTCATTGATTAGAATGTGTTGCTGATATCCGAAAGCTAAGTACTATTGCATCAGGTCCTGTGTTTTTGAAGCATTCATGATTCAAAAGCTGTCTATCACCGGTGGTGCGGCCGCAGAGATGGGGACTGGAGGGACAAGTAGCGCATAATTTCGAGCAGCTCAACTGAGGCCATAGGCTGACACGTGACACCACAGACTAAAGATTCATACAGAAGGTTCACTCACGTCGGAAACATTGAAGTTTCAGGCCTCGCCCATGTTCGCCCATGTCGCATTACGCCCAGTGATTACGCCCACTGAGCGATTACGCCAGATTACGCCTGTCGGCCGCCATTTTCCTAGCAAGTCAATGACATTTTCTGGCCAAAAAACACGCTGTACTGGCTCGCTGCTCCCCCATCTGGCAAGTAAACTGCATATTTTTGCATGAAAACGAAGACATGTTGCACCGCTGAGTCGACCTTCTGCAACTGATCTTTATTCTGTGGCTCAGACCCGTTTTTCACTACGCAAATTTGTTTGAATGAGAAATAAATTTAGCAACGTAATTGACTCGCTTTCGAAATTTTCTTGGCAAATTATATCGTAACTTCGTAAGGCAATCACTCTGCTAGCTTTTTTTCGCCCTAAAAAATTCTCGAAAGCGGGCCGAAAGATTGGGTACGACATATCCCAAGACTCCTAGCTGTTGACTAGTGGTTGATATTCACTATTGTACTTTCAAATTTTGATTTGAATTTTTACAGCCCTTTGCAAATCGCTTAAGTCTGTAAAAATAACACTGTGCAAAAATAAATGAATAAACGTTGCAGACGTTCTTTTAAGAAGGTAAGTTCATTATAGATGTGTGGTTAAGTGTTAATTCACCAGCTCTAGAGCATTGTAGCATTTTACATTATATGTAGCACCACTGTATTGCAGACTAGTGCAGCCAATTGATAGCTCATTACTGACTTTAGTAATGCGCCCATGCGTTTGTTACTTATTCTACTGCATTTAGCTTCGAAAGTAGAAAATTCAATTTGTTAAACTGAGACTCTCACTACCTGATGGGTGAAGGAGCCATTTAATTCTTATGAGTTCACCATTCAGTAGCATTATTTTACTTACCTGTGTCTATGAATGACCGACAGTGTTACGTACCATTGTGGAGATTGCTAGTTGCCATGTACCAGCTCAGCGTACTTCACTCTCTAGTTGTTCGATCAGGCCATGCCCTGCTTATCTATGTTATACCACGTATCTTTAGTGAATTCGCTGACCTGTCAGCGAAAGTTGACCTGTTTTTTGCAGTGAACCTACTAATAGTGCAGTGATAATTTAGTCTTGATCAGTTTTCTCTAGTCTTTATGAAAACCATTACAATCAATACTGCTGTTCCTTGAGTACAGCATTCTAAGATTGCACAGCAATATTGCAATTTTGACTCGAAGATCGCTCTGAGGAATTTGCAACTGGCACTAATAAACTCCAAGATGAAATTCACAATCTGACTTGTAAACGTACAGTTTGTGGTTGTTAATATTTCAAAAAGTGAAGCTCCAGTCCAGTTACTTGAAGCATATATATATGATTATTTTTTTACTAGATAATCCAATCACAGGATTTGTTTACAAATCTTACTGTGAATTTATACGTACAATTTGTTAACATCGTTTGCGAGTTGGTTACTCAAGTGTATTGCATAACATTTGTTGGAATGCTGCACATTCAATGGAAAGTGGTTTTGGTGGTAACTGGAATATACCCTAATTAAAATGTTTATTAATATTTTACTCTTAGAAATAGTTTAGACTATATAAGCTCTATTGCATGTAGTATAATTTATTTTATCTTGTTAATTACTTGTTAATTTAGTTCTTTTTTTAACTGCAAGAGCATTCTAATTAACAAAAACAACAGCAACCACAAGAATAAGCTGCAGCTGATATAATTTTCTCTTTCTTATGCCAATTTAATCACCAGGGGCCGGTTGTTCAAAGCTGGGTTAACGTTGACCCTGGGTTAACGAAATGTTTAAAGCAAAATTTTTAACCGCTTTTTTACTAACTTGACAAAATTTTTCCACAAAGCTAATCTATGTAAAATGAAGCCTTCATTTGCAAACTTTTGAAGCAAAAGGGCATACAGAAATGCACAAACCAAACAGCTGCTTAAGTTTTAACCCAGAGTTAACGCTAACCCAGTGTTGAACAACTGGCCCCTGATTTCTTTTGTTAGCCCATTGAATAGCAGTGCACTCCACACAATTTTACTTGCCAACGTGAAACTTGTGGGTTCTTGATTGATTAAGTATTGAAATGCTGAGTGTGAAACTAGTCATAATTTAATTCTGATTCTGCATCAAATCTGCCTACATTTGTACTAGTAATAAAATCACAATAATAAATTGGCAGCTTCTGTTTCACTTATAGATTCATGATACCTTACGAAGTAATAAAAGACCAGGAGTCTGACCTGACGAAGATCAGATGTGGTTACTGCAATAAAATATTCAAAACAATTCAACTACATGAACAACATCGATGTCGAAAAGAAAACAATGTGAATGCCCTGTGCTTATCTTGTAAGGAACCTTATAGTGATCATACTATACAGAACGAAGACAATATATTAATAGGTATGGTGTTCCTTCTTGTACAACATCACAAGTGTACCCCTTAAGTGTGCGTTCACAATGGGTTGTTTTCAATCATGTGGTTTTGAGATTTTAGATGATGGGCAAGTCTGTCAAAAATGACCAACGAAAACTGTTTGCAGTTGACTTAAACAATTTGTTTAAGACATAAAAGTTTGATCTCTTTTCAATTTATTATTGCACAATCCACTGAAAATGGAAAAAGTCATCGACAACATTGTGCTAAACAATGATTGCAAACTACCTATTGCGACAAATTTGTATAGCCTTTGAGACCCCAGGTGTTCATTGGGAATGTTCTCTGATCCATTATTTAAATGACAATGAAAGTAGGAAAATAAAAATCCATTCTAATTTGCTTGTTAATGATGGTCGTCAATAGATCTGGAACGTTAATTGCTATGATTTTGAGGTATAATTGATTGAAGCCAAAGGTACCACTAACATTTCTCAAGTCCCCCCAGGAAACGACGGCATGTTTTTGTCTTGGCAATATGTCTTTACATCTTGGAAAAGCCTAGTTTTTTGGCTAATGGCTCAATTTTTGTGAAACTCTGAAACTAAGTGTATTTAACTATTTAAGCAGAACTTTTCAAGCAGAACTTTTAAGCAGAACTTTTAAGCTTTTTAAGCAGAACTTTTCAATGTTGGAGTTTTAAACATGTGGGCACAGATTAGAGACAATACAGATATCCGACGTAGGCTTCAAGCCTATGATTTTGGCATAAGTCGGTTTTTGCTGGTGCCATGTTCTTAGCAAGTGCCCTAAACAGAGACCGTCACCCCCGGGTGCCATCTTGAAAAATCATTTATTTGGAGGGGTGAATGCCTAACTCTAGGGAACTTGCTAGGAACATGGCCGCCATGAAAATTGACTTACGCGATTTTGGGGCAGTGGGATATCTGTCAGTCTCTATTCTGTAATGTGCGTGTGTCTAGAAATTGCAATAGAGAGCTTAAGCAAGCGGCGTTTTGACAACATGGACGTCGACCGGAATTAAACTTGACGTTTTCTACCAATAACCGTGCTTGACCCAGTCCTTTGACGTTTCTCCTGCCGTTCGTGTTGTCATTTAATGACAGAGCTTAAGCAAGCGACGTTTTTGAAAACTTTTCAAAAACGTTGCTTGCTTAAGCTCTCTAACAACTAAGAAGAACGCCGAAATTCGCGCGAAGTTTTCGTAATTTTCGTGTGTTCCTCAACATTTTTCGATAGCAGTACAGTTTTAGTCAAATAGTGTACAAAAAATGAATGTTTATGAGTGCAACGGTAAGAATATTGTCGTTCAGTGAAAGGTGGAATGTTCCATCTTTCACCGAATGAAAATATTCTTACCATTGCCCAAATTGAAACATTCATTATTTGTTTTACATAAACCAAATGAAATTAGTTCAATTTTATTGAAAGGTTTATTCAAGTACACAATTTGCAGCAATTATATTATTATTAAATGCATGCGAGCACGGTGCGATTAGTAATTTGAGTGATTGAATGTAGTGAAAACCACTCGGGCAATGGAAAAAATAATTGCACGGCTGGAGAGTGCAATGGAAACTTCTATTGCACGGTCAGTAAAATGGGAATTTCTATTTAATGCCACGTGATCAGAAACAACTAATTAAATGACGATAATTTAATAAGGTGTTATATAACATTACATATAATATAATTTTAAGTGTCACTCCCTAGGTTTGCGTGCATTTTACAAAACTAATGCAATATTTAAGTGCAAAACTCTACAACTATATAAATGTTATTTTTTAACAAAAAGTTTAAAAAGGACTGGGTCTACCTGCAGAGTAAGCACAAAGTCGGTGTCGATTCTCCCCCCTCCCCCTTACTTAGCGTTCCAGATCTTCTACAGTTTAATGCAGTAGAGTTAGAAAGATACCCCGAAAGATTTAGGACTAACGACCAGAAAAACAGGCAAAGTCAACGCTATATGCTAAATCTTTAAAGGCCTACATTACCTACACTGCATTACAACAATGGAAATTGAAAGAGATGTATTACTTTACTACATTTTTTTCGACATTTCATTCGTAAGTAGTATCAGTTGCCCTCTACGAAGATTGCAAAAACTTTTTTTTATTTGTTACATGAGTGTATATGTTTCTTGATCCACAATTTCATATTCCGTAGATGTTGGCGAAAGAAACAATGAAGACAATGTCGAAACATCGGTGTACCGATGCTGTGTTTGTAACAAGGAATATCCAAATCTGTCACATTTGGTACGTCATGTAAAGTATCATATGACGGCAAAGGCAGGCGATGTCATTGAAACAATTGTGGAACACTCGTGCACTCATTGCGACAAATTCTTCACAACAAAGCAACAGCTGAAAAGACATACAACTGCGCACAATGATGTACGTCCGTATGAATGCCGGGAATGTGGCAAGTCTTTTAAAACCGCCGATGGTGTGAAACGTCATGTATATGTTCATAGTGATGTAAGGCCGTTCTCATGCCGAACATGTGGCAAGAATTTCAAAGCCAAACATCTAATGAAGAAACATGAAGAAACTCATTCGGACGAGAAAAACTACGAATGTTCTAAGTGTGAGAAAAAGTTCAAGGCGAGGAACAGTTTGCGAGATCATTTATTAGTTCATGATGGCATCCGTCCCCACAAGTGTGATCAATGTAGTCAGGCATTCTACCGACGTAGTCATCTTGCCACCCACAAAGTGGTACATAGCGAAGAGAAGCCGTTCGCTTGCAAAGTCTGTACGAAATGTTTTGGTCGGCGGGAACATCTCAAAGTGCACGAACGTATTCATAGTGGTGAGAAACCGTTCAAATGTCCTCTATGTGAACGTTCATTCAACCAACAGGCTGGGCTTCAAGCTCATCGTGTTAGCCACTCAGATGAACGACCTTATACCTGTTTAACATGCAAGAAAACTTTTAAGTATCCGTCTCAGGTCAGGCATCATGCATGTAAACGTGATGAGATTGGACCATCTATGCTTAGTCATGCGCATATGACAGTCTTGAACTCTGAGCCAACATCTCACGGTCCAGCAAGTGGTAATGAAGAAGAACAGAAACACGAGAATGCTTCTTCCCCATCTGCAGTTTCTAATGTCAATATTTCTTCCAACACAGAAGATACAATAATACTGATTCACATTGAAAACACTTCCAATGTTGCTGATGAAACTGCCATGTCAGTCGATGTGGTAACTTCTCATGAAGGCCACTTAGAGCCAGGAAAAAATACAGACGTCCTTCAAGCGGCTGTATTGGAAACGCAAAAAAGATCTGAAGAGAAACATACTGATGCTGGCAATATTCAGACATGCTCAGGCAGCAGTTTGAGGAAACTGAATGAAACTTTTGGTACTCATCGCACCAGAACATTTTTAAACCGTGAAGGAAACTTTACCAATTCAGAAAAATCGGAATCAACATTTGCCACATCTCTACGCAATACTTTGAAGCGCAATGTGAACATGCAATGTGAAACTCATACAGTCACACGCTTGAATAGCAATGAAGGACAAGTAAATCATGACAGATATGCTGTTGAACAAGGTTTTACATCTCGACCTGTCAATATTGTAGAGCGAAATATAAATCTGGCTGGAACTTGTTTGCAGGAAACCCATGCGGGAAGTCAGGGAAGACATGTGAGCACTGCTAACGCAAGCTATACAACCAGACAGGACAATAATACGAATCAATACAATATTGCTTTGGAAAGAACATACAGTGTCACGTCTGGTTTTTAACATCTATGGAACCGAAGTTAGTTCAATATCCAAAGTGCAACTGTGACTACAAGGGACCTTGAAATATTGATACATTTCTTACAAGGACAATCCTCCAACAACTTTGTCTGAACGTTAAAATTAAATTTCAATGAAATTTCACTAATTGTTACTATGATTGGATTTATGAGTGTTAGTATAAAATTATGTGCAGGAATGTAACTGTTTATCTATTGGTAATGGAAAGATTGGAATTATCGGTACTGCTGTCATATTATTTTGCGTACTAATATACTGTGGGTGTGGAACCCCTGCATACGATGTTCCTATTTGGGAAGGTCGTAGGAAAGTCACTGACAACTTGACTGACTGCCTCTGATTATTTATTCAATGCGTCTAGCAGTTGTCCATATATCAATCGAATGCATTCATTTCAAAGCAGCAGAATTTGGTCGTTGTATATGGAACATCTAGCAGTTGTTGTCGCCACGAACGCACTCTTAACACCAGAGTAGACAGTTGGATACCCGACTGTTTCAGTTTTTCAGCGAGTATTGTTTGTGGAAACAGCATTATTGCATGTTTCAACCAATTACTTAATAGTATATGCGACTATGGAAACGACAAGACGCTCAACACAGTAGAATTGGTGAAGAGTTTAATTCCATATTCGTCATGGCTGGAGGGCTTTACACCAGGGGTTAGTCCAATTTCACCCCAACAATGAAACCCGAATAATTTCAATTCTGGAAATGCTTTTCTGAAATCCGAAACTTCTTCATCTTTACTACGGCAGCAGAAGAGCTTGGCTCTATTGTTAACACATCGCGCCACAAAGCAAGCGCCCAAGTGCAGAGAAGAAGATCTAGGCAATTCCTGAAGTGCTGAGATAATAGCCAGATCTTCACTTAATTGTGTTCTATCATCGTGTATATAGACAATGCTGCTTGCATCAATATTACCACCAATTGCTAAACCAACAAGTTCACTCGGTTCTAGTTTCTTGTTGACGAATGCAAATGGATTTGTCAATCCACCACCTACAGCTACTTGTTTTCCAAGTACCTATACAAATAAGTTAAGGCATGAAATGCAGTGTCCGTAGGACACATTGTAGTCGTAACATTTCGGAATTGTCTTGTGTCCTCTAGCCGATGCCATAGACCTCCGAGATTTTCAAGGAAACTAGCTTACGGCGCAAACTACTTTCCCCGAATGTCTCCAAGGTTGACCACCCTAGTGAAGACATGAAAATGACCAGCTTGGAGTTTCAGAACAATTATTCGCCTTTGCCTTTGGTATCGGCAAATAATTGATCTGCTCGCCGCCGACAAATCATGATATTTTGCTCTACCTCGTGCAATAATTAATTCCAGGTAGTTAAACCCCACTTCAGATTTGGGTTCAAACTAACCCACGTTGAATCCAGTTTATGCTGGAGGAGATGCCTGTATACACTTCGAAAATGTCACGTAAACTGGGTTAACGTCAACATGAAGTCCTAAACCGACAATAGTCGGGGAACAGCTAATTGTGGCAGTCAACTGTCAAACCTTGCTAGAGGTACGAGACGGTTTTTCATTTGAAAGGACAAGGTTCTACACGACATGACCTACCTACTGTGGCTCACACACTACAAATAGAGCTGCTCCCATCGGCTTATTGTCCGTAATCACTTAATCGTTGTGAAAAAATCGATTAAATCGATTAACCGTGTTTATAATTCAACGATAGAGGACATCATCGCCATACCAACGGTGGTTTGTAATAGTAATGTTTTGACTAAATATTTGAGGGTTATACCAGTGACCAGTCAGTAAAAACGTTCTGAATCTGCGTGAAAAATGAACGTTTGTCGCAGCTATAGACTAATTGCACTATTCCGCGCTCAAACACTTCACAAATGACAGAAATGCATAAAATGACGAAGAAAATTTATCAATATTTACGATGTCTACTTTAGTTGTTACCTTTGAGACTCCCAAATAGATCTAAATAGGCGTAGACTCAACATGTTGAGTGTACGCACGTAAGCGGGCTGAATTAATACATTACCGCAACGTACTGTGTGGATTTATACAAAATCGAATAAAAAACAATCGATTAATCGATTTATTGGGAGCAGCTCAAACTACAAACTATGAGCAAAGCTAGAATACCTTCTTTATACTTCCCCAAATGCGAGGAAGAATAGCCGATGAATTTCCCCTGGGATTACTAATAAAGAACATAAATCTGATGTTTCTTCCCACTAGGTGATCAAGTGTCCTTCCAAATAAGTCCTCCATTCTCCAATCAATAGTCCTTATGTATTCTTTTGTAATGTTTAAAAGACCGTAATTGACACCTTTGACTTTTGGAATGAAGAGAATGGAAAGATGTCTATGTCTGAGACCTCTAATCTCCGCAAGTTTCCCAAAACATGTTTCTCCAACCAAGCCAGCAGCTCCTCGTCCACCAATTATGATACAGTTCCTAGGCAGATTGCCCTCTAACTTTGTTAGAAATAAATTAGGAGAGGTTCTTTGAAGAAGTTGAGAAGATGCAATAACAATTGCTGCTGGAAAAATCCCTATTTCATGTAGAAATTGAAGGATTTGCACTCTTATGTCAGCAAGCACTCTCTAAGAACAAATTAAATACAAAGCACAAATTAAAAATCTTGAAAAGACCTGATGAGGAGAAGCTATTGTGACTTTTCACTAAGATGTTGGAGAAGGGCAGTAACCCAAAGCCCATGCATATCAACCGTGAAACCAGAATGGGATTAAGTGGGTATTGCACACAGGGGAGCCGGAGAGGAAGGTCTAAAAATCTGTGAAGGTGAAAAGTGTAATAGGTCATCAGCACCAAAGCTGTGAGGCAAGAACAGTGGTACCATCAGGATTTTTATTTGAGTAGGCAAATTCTAGTAAGGTTTGGGACAAACTAAATCTTTACTCTCTCTTTTCACTCCCTCCCCCCTTTTTCTCATTGAATTTGGACAAATCAGAAAACCAATTATGGATATCATTGGGGACTGGGCCCCCTTGCAGGTGCCATGGGGCAAGAAAATTTTGAAAGGTCTACTTTTCCGAAATGCCTTTTCCTATGTTTTAGCCAATAATAGCAATTAACTTTTACAAATAACGGCAACTGATTTTCCCCACACTGTTAGGGGCAGCTAGCTGTCTCATGGTCGCTTATCCACCTTATCGTGCCGCAAAGCTTTCAGGATACACATTATCATTTTTAGCTACACATGTCAAAGGATTTTCAGTCATTTTAACATACCCCAACATGCCGTGAATTCACACTCTCATGACATTCGAACAATCGACTGACAAAATGCTTTCTTTTATTGAATTCTCCCTGAGCAAGATCCTTCCATAGGTGACAAACAAGAGAAGCTTTGACCAAAGAACGTCCAGGTAAAAACTTTAAAATGTTGGCTAATATTTCTGCAGGAAAGTCTGAAATTATTCTAGCTCTCATTACATCCATTATTTTTCATTTACGCACTTTGCTGATGCTTAGGGCACCTGTTGGACACCACCAATGACTACATGAAAATGTAAATTCATGCGCGTAACACGACGACAGCACCGTTTCCCAAGTGGCAACGTGGTCGTGAATCGTGATCACGGGTTTTGAAATTTTGAAGAAATACAAAATGGCTGGAGCGGATATCGATTTATATGCCGGTGTTGGAGACTTAGATCCTGATTTGAATCAGGTATAACTATCATATCTTCTTCTATGAAAAGTGGAGAAAAGTCTTTTGATTTTTTGAAAACATTTGCTTCTTTGCATGTTGTCTGTTTGTAGTGTTGCCTAGACTCAGTTGCCTCGTGAGGGTCAACGCTGTTTAAGCTGACTCGAATATTGTTCAAGCAGCAAATACAATCTGTAAAGATATCTCTGTGAAAAAATTAGCGTAGTCTCTTAAGTGAACTTCAATAGCACCTCGTAAAGTGAGGTGCTATTGATATCAAGTTGGTATGAAAGACTTCCCTAGTTCTCTTCTCAGTCTGGTATCACTATAGTGCTGAGACAACAGTCTGGTATATTACTATAGTGCTGAGACAACACAGAACGACATGCAGGTAGATTAATGAGAATAATCTGTGTGGACTATTGGCGAATTAAAACTATATCGACATGTGTCAATGTCATCAGCCTATTGTAATCGTAACTATAACGCAAGGCATCTATAAACAAATGAAGTCTGCAATAACAGGTGTAGCAATT
>JAOBYK010976425.1:0-24546 GCA_025434845.1 Phenganax subtilis | reverse complement strand
TGCCAATTTTACATCTATCAAGAGTAGAATTGCATTGCAAGTTGCAAGAAAAATTGCATCGTGTAACAGGGCCTTTATATCGGCAGATTTTTCAACGCCAGTCGTTTGACATTTGTCGCAAAACCGAGTTTTTTTTTCAACTTTCAAATGTTTGTCCTAAGACTTTTTCAACTTTCAAAAATTTGTCCTAACGGCAGAGGCGGGAAAACTTTATTCAAATAACTCTTTCTACCTGCTGGCCGCAGTCCAGTTACGCGAAACTTAAGCTCTCTTATTCTATTCAGTTATAAACGAAATCTTTGTTAGTTTTTGCGCTCTACCTGAACACAATGTACTGGTCCTTTGTGCCCTTGCAAAGTCCGAAGACATGTCATGGTAGAAATATCCCATTGCTTCACTAAACCATCTCTGAATACACAAATTCAAAATAAGTTGGCAAAATAGACATGGCAAAAATTGTCATCAAGTACTTTTTATTTATTTACTATTTTCTACACGCGGTAACATCTCAAGCATATAATTATCTAAAAATACATAATACATACAAGCAAAAACACAAATATTGCCTATTAGATGGCTGTACTTTTTGACTCAAATTTGAAAGCTCTAACAAAATGAAGTTCGATTTTATGTGATGTACAGAAGTATACTTACCTTCCCCCCGACAAGAAATGACTTCTCCACACAAAGAGACAGTTACACGGACCAGTGTGAGCTTGAATAATAGCTATAGATGACCCATGTTCTATATCCCAAAATATTATTTTGCCTTCTTCGGAACCACTGAGAACAAGAGCGCGACAAGCCTGGGGATAGCGGGAAAAATTACGTCAAATTCATCAACGGAAATTTTATTGTTCAAAAATAAATAGAACTAATTGTGCAGCTACCTTAAAGTACTGAAAAATTGTTTGAATTTTATGAAAACATATGGCCTAGTTTTTCTTCAAGGAAAGTTCGTAAAAGATTTCTCAAACGAGTTTCCAAAAAATTACCTGAACTGACAAAACAGAGCTTTCATGTCCAACTAACGTTTTTAGAAGTTCGCCTGTTGTCAGCCTCCACAATTTTACTGTCCTGGATACAAAAAATAGCGAAAACTTTGACATTAGCTGCGTTTTCCAAAGCCATTAACTGAATGGCAAGAATCCTACAAATAAACCAATCGGACACCTAGACTTACATGTCAGTAGAACCAGTAAGTAAATATATTCCTCCAAGAAAAAGACAAGTCACTTCGCCTGGAATAATTGAAGGAAAATATTAGATGAAAGAATTGCTAAAAAATTCATCAATCTTGGGACACTTGTCCTTGTGATTGACATCCACACTATGTACCTTCATGTCCCTTGAGAACATGCAAACATTCCCAAGTATCCACATCCCACACTCTAATAGTCATATCATGTGAACCGCTTACACTAAAAAAAATAAATTGCTCGGACGTAGATCGTTTTCATAAATCCTTGACACTAAACGTTTTACAATTTGAAAAGTCATTATACTTACATAAAGTTTGAATTAAAACGTAAACACGAAATGCATCCTACATGTCCACGAAGTACACCAATACAAGTGAACTTGACTATATCCCAAATCTATGATATGAAATTAAAATAAAAGATGAGAAATTTAAGCAAAAAATGTATAACACTAAAAATTATATTCACTGAAGTATAACCATTATCGTGGTGTCCCAAGAGCCACTTAATATTTTTTCATTATCAAACTGTAAACAGCGGACACCACCCTTAACAGAAAATATAAACATCAACATTTGTCTTTCCTTATAGACAATAGAGAGTTTGCGATCTAAGATGCCGTACGGCTCGACGACGCAACATCAGTTTTAAGGCCATTTTCCACTACGGCCGTTTTGCCCGCGCGGGCGGAGCGCACATTTTTGAATAAGCTCTAACGTTGACTGTGGGCGCTTGGTCTCGCGTGCACGCTAGGAAGTTAAAAGTAATTCAACTTTCTTCGCGTACGCGAGATCAAGAGCGGACAGTCAACAACAGAGCATGTTCAAAACTGCGCGCTCCGCCCGCGCGGGCAAAATGGCCGTAATGGAAATGGCCTTTACTGACTGGCAAAGAATGCTAATCTGGTGACGAATAAATTGAAGGAAAACGATGCCGTATTTGTTGTTAGGTTGATTTTATGGATTGACTATTCTAACGTCGCCAAGCTTCTACCTCCCTACAAAGTCGTGAAAATGCTTCATTTGGCGGAGTATTCATAGTCAAATTATACATTTAGCTCCTGCGTCGTCGTGTCCTAGCGTCGTGGATCGTAAACTCCCTAATGCATCCATCTACAGTGACATCCGTGGTTCAAGCACGTTCCTTTAATTACTACTGAACTAACTGAACTGCTATCTCCACTGAATAGTGAGTTTTCATAGCCTTCTAGAAATTTTCCATTGATAGTTATAACATAAAACTACGGTTGATATATACAGATTATACTTTCTAATATTTATATCGTTGATCAAAATGGAAGTTTCAGTATTTTTGGTTCAATTTTAAAAGCATTGAAAACTTCACTATCCGATGGATTGCGCTATCCAACTTTCGAACAACCGGGGTAAAATTTCCACTTACCAAATGTCCATTCATTGTTTTAATTTGTCTTCCACTCCTAACATCCCACATTCTAAACAAAAACAGACATCGATATTTAGTCATATCCGGGTATAATACTTCCTCTGAGATTTTATCATCACGATAGAGATTCCTAACAGCTCACATACCTCAAAAGACGGTCAGCTGAACCAGTGAAGCATCTCTTAGCATCAAACTGAACTGCAAAAACACCATCCAAATGACCCTGAAGAGAAGTAGAATAATAAGATGTTAAACTAAAAGTAAAGTGAGAGAGAGTAAGTTTGAGGACGTAACAAAGCAAAAAACGAAAGTTCCACTGAGTTGCACACCTTAATTTTACGAACTCTTTTTACGGATTTGACGTCTTCGACTCCGACTGTAACAAGCTGATGGGGTTCGTCTTCCAAATTCTCCTACAAAACAGAAGAACAAAATTGTGCTTTGGTGAACCAGGGGCCAAAATGACACCCTGCAATTTAATAGCAACGTTAACTTACCATTTCGTTTAGAGCTTGTATCTTATCCGGTCGTATATCATAAGCAATTTCTTCATCATCTTCCTCAATTTTTTCATCAGAGAACTCAGACAAAACGTCTTCCAACATGGCCAAGTTTCCTCCAGTCAAGTCTTCATCATCATCAACATCATCGGCGTTAATTTCATCATTATCTGCGGTTTCCAATAATGATTCCACTTCTGGAGTCAGATTCAAACCAAATTGCTCGAAGGGAACATCAGTTGTCACTGAGGAAAAGAATAAAAATTTTTGCAATTTGAGTATATGCAAACTAGCCACCTTCTACCATGATTCCATACACTAAAAAGATTACTGACCAGTCATTAAGCTTGTATCCTTCGTACCAGAAGATAAATGTTGGCCTGAAAACACAAAAGTTTTGCAATTGTGAAAAAATTGTTGACAGTCTCTAATGTGGATGATGGCTGCAGACACTTGAAGACAATTGCTACCATCACATATTTCTTGAAAGATTAAATTCAACGTCCCCATACCAAAAACAATGCTTCAGAAGAAACATTATAAAGATATTTGAAAAACCATTTGTTTTATGATGTCATTATGCAATGTCATTTGATGTGGCAATGTAGTGACATTACGGCCTCCTTTACAAACCAACCTTGAGTATCCAGAGATGAGTCAGAGGCCAAACCTGAAATAAAAGAAGCCATGAATATTATCAGGCTACATAGTACAAACAGGCAACCTAATGCCCACGGCTGCCTAGAGAGGGGAGCAAAAGGGGTAATTTGCACAGCCCCAGGTTTACAGGGCACCCCAAAATACTACAGGAACAAAAAAATATCATAATTTGGGGAAGATTGGGGCCACTAAAAAGAATTTGCCCCAGTCCTCAAAATTTGTTTGGGTGGCCCTGCTAATGCCTTATTTTTCTGCAGGTAACAACTATGCTGGCTTTTTGCCTCAGTGATGTCACTGGTCATCATGACATTGTACCATGGCTCATCCCAGTATACCTTGCATCTCCGGCTTCTGGTGACTTTCCCAAACTCTAGGTTCTCGGAATAACCCGCGTACTTCTTGATAAGCCTGTTTCCAGTCCACTGAGTGGTTGTTTGCAGACTTTTCAATCAGGTTAGTCAGGTTTATTACCCCGCTTGATAAACCTGAATGTTTGATACAAAACAAGAAGGAGTATGCCTATATATGAAAGTCAGTTTTGATGCTTCATAAATGAACTATTTTGTTTTATTACCTAGTTGGCTACATTTATTTTTCCACAATCCATTATCTTCCGTGAGGTATCTCCATCTTTTAGACACCTTAAGTACAAAATATTTAATTGATATTCATTCAAATTTTAGTCACAAACATCAGGATATGGTGTGGAGACTTTGCCAACGTCTTTGTTCTGTCTTTTTGTTCCTAATTATACAAACGTGTGCTCTGCACATTGACTCTCTTATCAATAGTAGTAAAACAGATTTATTTTTCTAGTAATTATTATTGGTGTAAACAGTTGTAATTTTTCTTCTAGCTTATATATACCATTGTAAAGCACATAGATTTGTTCTAATATGCACTATATAAATCTTTGATAATAAAAATAATAATAATTTTTAAACATAGGAGAGTGATTGTGATTTGTTTTGTTAAAATAAAATTATCACATAATGGAAAAATTGACAACTCCATAAAAGAACTAGAGCAAAGAAATTCAACAAAACAAATTATACTGATCTTACCTGCGAAAGTCGACCTAAAGTTGGTGCATCAAGGTTGGAGAATATTTGAAGGAGAGTGTGATCTGGCAAAATGCTCATATCTGTATGATCTTTTAGCCTGTCAAACAATAAGTCATATTCAATTTTCAGCAAGTGAACTTGTGTCAAGAACTATAGTTAAGTCTTCAACACCGCTAAAAATTGCAGCACAAGTGTAAGACTTTTAATGGTCTAAGTTACCTCTGAATTAAACATTGAGCAAAGAAACTAATCTGTTCAGGATCAGATATTTTGATGACCTCTGAAATCAGAGTCACTTTCTCATGATCTCCCCAGAAATCCATTTTCTTTAAGAATGAATATACATAATTATAACAAGATTATTGGGTTAACAAAGATCGTTGGGTTAATAAAGAGATAGTTAATGTGTACCAAAGGTTGGGAGAAGTCTAGAGGATATATATCAAACACAACCTTGTTGGCTTCATTCAACTGTCTCGTAAAATGTTTCCACAAATTCAAGCCTCGAGCAGGAATCAAGCCTCTGTTTTTTGGATCGGATGACCACCATCGTCGATGCTTGAAACATTTTTGATCTAGTTCGCGGACACAAGGCCCAAGATCTGATCTAGCAATCCTTGAAGGACTTGCTTTCATGTCACTCAATCTCTCAAAACGAGATGCAGAAAAAAACCTCTCTGCAGTGTCTCGCTTGTAAATATTGACCATATGAACATGATTAGACCTGCATTTAAATACATCTCTTATATCTGGAGCCATCATTTGGTCAGTATGTTTGCTCCTTGCTGCTTGAACTTGATATATACTAACATGTTCAAGCTCGTTGTTACGTTTTAGCAGACCTTCTTCAATCAGGTCTGTTAGTGATGCACGCTGATTCATACAACTTTGATCTTGAATTTCTTGAACACTTGAGTCTATGCTCATTTCCCATTGCTCTGTAGATATTCCAATTTCATTCTTTATCAATTCATTCATGTTCGCTGACTTTAAATTTGTATTGATGCCAATTGAAATCTTATCTATGTTGTATAAACCATCCAAAGTTGTCTCCACTTCGTCCTTTTTTGCATCGTTTTCTTTTCCTTTACTTTGGCAACTTGCTGTTCCCCCTTTTGTATTCCTTCGACTTTGATGTAAAGATTTCTGATTTTGCAAAATCTTCGCCGTTTTTGCTTTAATATTAGGATATTTTCCACGCAATCTCGACACAAAATCGCGATGAAATACAGGTTCAAGTATTGTACATAGCGATGTTAAAAGATTAACGGAACATTTGTCTGATAAACTACACAATAGCACTTCTCTTTGCCAAACTTTCCAACTTGCATACCACTCACACAGCAATTTACAAAATCTTTTAACATCGTAAAAGGCGTGTAATTTTTGTACAGGATCCAAAGAGGGCAACAAAACATATGTGCCGAAGTTACCAAGTGTTTTCCCAGCATTTTCTCGTGATTGAGCAAAGTTTGAAGTCACAGGAGGCAAAATTAATGTATCTTGACGTTTTTTCGCCGTTCTGCGAACCGCCATGTTGTATTTGCTATAGCAACGTAAGTAACCTTGACAACGGGCATCTTCAGCTCGTCTTAAAGAACCTGGGTATGAGGTTAGAGATTTTTGGTGGGTGGGATGCTCCTTACTACTTCAAATTCACTACTTCACCACTTTCTGAATATCTCTGCATTTTATCACATCACAGCTGTAGATGTTTGTGTCTGAATGACCTTAGCCTTGTCTCAAACAACTTGACTTTCACTCGGCAGCAAAATGCTAATAAGTCATAATTATAATCTCATTTGCAACAAACCGGTGTGCAAAATGAAATGCTACATAAGTGTACTTATGATCCATACATATACGATAATTGATGATGGTGACATATATCCTATTACAAAATGTGAATTAACTAGTCTCGAATAAACCTCGCAGTTCAAGCAACTACATTATAAACAGGACAATTAATGGAAATAACCATTTGAAACAAGTTCAACTTTTTATGATACTTAATGGAATTTAACCACATGTTTTTCGACCGTCAGTTCTCAATTTTAAACCCTAAAGTTGCTAGAGAATTATTATATAATGTGCTAAGTAAGTGCGATATAATATCTTCAGGCAAATTTTTGTTCAATACTTCAAAAACTCAATAGAAAAGTGAAAACGTGCAAGCATGGCTAAAAAGCAGTTAAATTGTAGGAAGGAAACACACTGTACTTTGAACATTTTGAATTAAGACCAATGGGGGCCTAATAATATCGTTTAACAAAAGGATTAACGAACATGTTTTAAACACCGTATGTCAACTAAACTTTACATTAATCGAGATGCAAGTATGCATATACATTGAAAATAAAAAACGCTGGAAAGTTTTTTGCAATATGTTACCATTTTTAGCGGGAAAAAAACGCTAGAAATTCCAAAAGCAAGCATATGGTAACTCGGAGTAGCCGGAAAACTGAGTAAAGCTTCAATCGTGGGTGTCAAAACCGGCTTCAATTTTTGTCTTTTGTCAAGGTCCGCTACCGGTTTGGCATGCTTCGTTTTACTGAAAAAACACGTTATAACGATGTATTGTTTACATTCCATCCTACTATTTTGTGCCCCCTCGACGCACGCTTGAAATACAGTGAAAATTCAATTAGCAAATTTAGGACGGTGCAAAGAAATTCCAGAACATTACCGTTTTAAAAATTGCGATAAAGCAAAATGTTTTCAGTGTTAAAATTGGTTGTTTTCAGCTGCATTTCATCGCCAATCGTAAACAAAAACTGTCTTTTTCTAGCATCAGACAACAACAGGTGGTAGTGAAATTGCAATTATCAAGAGAGAGAATGATTTTAATTCTATTTAAACAATCGTGTAGAAGTCTTTTAAGACAAAAACACAGTCCAGAATAAGCTTAATTTTCTTGCTGATAAATTTTTCATATTAGCTATAAAAGAAAAATACCTATTTAAGCTAAAAAGTGCATGTCTGATCAAACAATTTTAGTGCACGAAAACTCGGATGTATTTCTGCCAAGATGGAAAGCGCTCTCATGATTTACCTGCACTGCAGTCAACTCAAGCTAAATTTAGCACCGCATTAAAAGATAAGCAACGGCACCTCCACTGTGTGTAAATATTTTGCTACTTCTCTTGACATTCTTCACGCTGCTACAAAACACCGTAGCGGCTCTTTTTTATCTGTGCCGACACTACAGTAGCAAAGTATATCTAACCTCACATGAAGTGTTGAAGGTACTGCATCATCATTGATCACATCAACGAGCTGCCTCGTTCCCAGGAACAAACCACGTGGTCGCTAAACTGGCTTTCAGTGACTAGTGCAAAAGCAAGCGGTAAATGGTGGCCTGGTGTTTACTACTCTTTCCAAAATTAGCAAAGTAATGTGCAAGCTTTTCATGATAAAAGTACGCGAATTAGAAATAGCTCTTCTAACAACCTATGTTTCCGGTTTAGTATCACAATGTTAGGTAGAAAGTGTAATTTTCAAATGTTTCGTTCATAAGAATTCTTCAGTTCGCGTGGGATACACTGATCAAGAACGTAGACGCTATTTAGGTCATCATTTCTCTGGACTAAGTCTATAGAATTTGCTTAAGAATTCGCTTTGTAAAATTCATGTTTGTTTTAAAGTTAAAAGTGAAACACAGATTATGATTTAGCAATTCGTTCCGCCACTTTGCAATTGACAAATTTGTAATCGTCAAATCTGTAATTGTCATGTTGACAAGAATGTCTGCCTTTTTTGTGCAAAATCATTTTGTTTTCAAGTGCTATCTCATCGCGTTACGAAAGTAGAACTGCCTGACATTGACCTATGGCAATATGGATACAAACCTATATACAGTCCTTGGAAGACCTGTTTTGGAAATCTGTGTTCTTTTTCGTTCATGTTCATGTAAATTTTGCTTAAATTTCCAGCGGAAACAACAATTCTATTTGTGCACTTCAGTTTCCATTTAAACACACTTGAAAATCTGTTCTGGAATTACTCTTGTATGACCAGAGGCAGAAAATTTGTACACTACCAACGTGTGGTTTAACTTAAGTAACTCACTTTTTAATTACTGCGCGTTATAAAATATTTAATTTCTCTGTAACTTTATTGGTGCGATATGCCACACTTTGCCTTTCTAATCTGGCGCCTAGTTCTTCAAACAATATCTCCCACGGGACAGTAAATATAGGTTTGCTGTGTGCAAGTTTACAAAGACATGAAAAAAAAGATAGAACAGTAAAATTGACCCGTTGAGGAGGTCAACCTTGAGCTGTCATCAAGGGCTTTCGTGCCATTTGCATAGGAGGGTAGTGAAATACGTCTTAGTTTGTAGATTAAGTCTAAAACCTCTACATAGTGATAAACACTGCAGGAGTACATGGTCTAAGCTCTTTAAGAAGATGCTTGGCCGATTAACGTGATTATAACTCTTCGCAAAACTGCGCAAATTCCAAAAAATTTGCACAATTAGCGTCCTGATTAGCATAATTTGCGCAATTGCGGTTTTTCGCTATTTTTGTTCTCTGTGAATGTATTTCTTGCCAGAAGGCATAAAAGAACATGGTAAGGCATCAAACTGCGATGTGTTGAACGTGAGTAGGCACTTTTGTGCGCGAATTTTGGACTGTGGAATTTCAATCCTGCTTCGATGAAAGAGTATATCACTGTATATGGTGCCGACTGACAATGTTTCGACAAATTTCATCTGACTCGTGCCGTTTTTATTTACCTCAGATCAACGCGATAAGAAGGGGCAATACCATAGTATAGCTTCGAAAATGAAATGCACTGTCTACGCTGTAGTATTAATAGATATATATTTTAGCGCAACTCAGTTTGGGGGTCGATTTAGCAATAAAGGAACAATTAGTCCAGCCTACTTAATTAAGAACGTGTGAGTGGAAATCAAAAGGTGTTACAACGCCGAGGCCATTAGCATAACGCTTGCAATGAATTAACGCAAATTCCGAAACGTAGTTATATTACAAAATGCTGTACAAATATGACTTAATTATAATAATATACACTATACAATGTTACTTGGTTTATAATAGAATAAAATTAGTGTTCTAAGGAATTCTATCTATACAATATAAATTAATGTTTTCATTTACGCTCTTATATAGACACGGGAATGTTGCAAGATATCTCCCTGTCTTTAATGGAATCAAAAGTTAAAGTCGCCAATACCCCAAAGCGTTGGTCTAAACGCACGTTCCAAGCCGTTTAGACTTTGCATCTCAAATAATCTTTCGGAGCACAAGCGCCAACTTGTTCAAGGTCCGCTAGGTTCACCCGTAACTAAAACTTTTGTGTATATATATAGTTGATGCATCATATATAGCTCGATATTGAGAATCTGTGAATATGTATAAATGGCTGAAGTGCGAACGCGACTTGAAATTGTTCATTGACGCAATTCAATTCCATGAATGATTTGGAACTGAGCGCAGACGGCAGGAGTGGAGTGGCCAATATTACTCAAAGGCATTCGATGATTGTTATCTACCGACAACCACAACCAATTACTCTCATATTAGGAAAATCCTTAATTTCAACCGCTGCACTTCTCTTGCCATTGTTGTCGCTGTAATACAGCAACATAATGGACTCCAGCTCTGTTGGTACACAACAAGCTGGGGGAATCTTTCCGCGATATTTTCGGACACTATGGACCAATGTTTGTACGATTGCATGGTTCGTCGTGTTCATGTGATTCGCAAGGGGGTACACGCACTTTCCTTGGCACATGTAAGCATTATAGTTCTTAGGTCCAATCACCCAATTCCATTTGAGGTGTTTCTCGAAGTCGACATGCAAATCAACACGCTTGCATAAACCTTGGTTCCTTTTATGATGGCCAGCGCCGCGTCGTTCACGCCGTTTATGATAATGAGTATTTGGATCGCGGGAAAAGAGCGCAAATAATGGGCGGTGATGAGGCCATTCTTGCTCGCCCATTTCAAGCGGCTTCTCCAAGTGCAAATGCGATGTATCCATAGGGAGTCTATTATCTGATAGTATATCCAATTCCAAACCGTGGTTTTCTCCCGGTAGTTTATGCCAATGCTTAACAGCCTCAAGGATGTTGTAACTATGCCATCCTGCGGAACTGACGTTCACCGTTTTTGAATCGAGCAGTTTCCTAGTACCCGCGCTGATAATCTGATAAACATTGATGGTATGATTGCCAATGGGTGGATCTGTGCTCGTGTAGTTGTTGAAAACGCGAAACTCGGCTTTCACTAATTCCTCGTGTGAGGGGACTGATGAAGCAACATCCAAAAACACTCGTCTTTTTGTTCTTTTCACAGCATCAGAAACCTCATTCGGAATATCTGCAAAAAACAAAGAGCATTCTTAGGCATACTTGAAGGGATGACCCAATTCTACAGTTAAGCACTTTCCGGATTTAAGCCAACTCCAAATTCCAATTCCGTAAATCAAGTTTAAAAGTATGTCTAGTATGCACAATATTACGAAGCCGAGTTCTTTGCTTAGTCTATGAGATCAGAATATATGAACTACATATCAAAAAAACAGGAATCACTAAGTGGCCACAGTTTACTTTATGGTGAGAAAATAAATCAACTATACGAGCCTACTATACCAACAGTGCAGTTTTACTCTATAACTTGTACAGTTACATAATGGTGCAGTAGGAACAATGTTGCATGGACTTAAGTAGATATGATTCGTACCTGTATGATGAAATGCTCGAACTGTGTTGGCCGTGGTTGCAAAATCCTTGAAAACTAAATTCGTAGAGATGAATTCTTCATCGCGTACCCGACTGTTGTAGAGGTCTAACATGTATTGCGGAACAACAGCATCACGTCGAACTCTGGGTACCCTCTTCATTCCAAGCTGTTGAAGGAATCTTGCTTCAAATGCCTTGAAAGCATCGCTCTGCCGCAGATCAGAGGACGCCAAACTGCGCGCTTGCGTAGACGAAACGAAGACAAGGAGAAGCACAAGTACGGCGCTGCACTCCATTGTAGCTGCAATGACCTGAAGAGGATGAATAAAGGTTATATGATGAATCCTAACAGGAAGCGCTCGTGCAATACTACCCCCTCTCAGACCCCTTGCTGCGATGCTTTTTTTAACACCCCAAGATTATACAGCTTAGCCTAAACCGAGTGAAAGATTTTTCGAATACAAACTACAACATAGCGGAGGTCTAGGAAAATCCACTTTTAAAAACAATGCACGGACACAATTTTGGACCACCATTACAAAGAAACATCACATGTGAAAAATTTTTTTTGGCATAACAGTACCATTTTGCCAGGTACCAAGGCTAGCACTAGCAAACGAATCTCAGAAGCTGTCAAGCCTTATGCGTTACTGAAGTCCATGAAATGTCAACATACAAATTCATGTAACATTCTACTAAATCAAACAAGATTACATTATGCTTTAAGTGCGTAAAAGAACAACCACATGCATGACTCATTGCATGAAATCAAAATAACATAAATTATTGCATGTATTCAAACTATGTGAGGTGAACGTAGAAATGTACGATACAACATTCTCAGTTTTTGGTTGCCACTATATTCAAACATATTATTATATTGCATGTGACGGGGGAACAATTTGTACGTTTAGAATTGCATGACAAACCGCGATGGTTTTTACGTTAAAAATTGGAATACATCAATTTTCGCGAAAGAGAAGGTCAACTTTATATGAGAATTCTCTGTTTAAACTCACGTGATTTTGACGCAAACGATGGGCAAAGACAAAACTTTTGCGGTTTGTAGATGATTTTTTTTTCTCTTATTTTAAACGTTTGTACAAAGATGGTTTGAACAGAAATATATAACACTTAAGTATGGGCTACCACAAAAATGCACCGATTCGTTTCAACAACAACAGCCTTTTTAGATACCTCATTTGAATCTAGAACTTACGCCATTGCATTCCAAATGTGAAAAATTTAGAATTCAAAAAGCTTTAAGGAGTTTCTTTCTTTTAAACGTATTTTTGGCAAGTGTAAAGCCTTCAGACCATCGAGATGAATTTTTTAAAAAGAATTTTACTTTGTTCGAAGCAATGCCACATGAATACAACTCAAAAACTAAATACCTTCCTTTTTTTGTCGGCATGAACTATCCAGCCAAGTAGGAGAGTTATTTATTTTAGATATGCGAATTATGAAATGTAATTATATGGCAGCAATTAAAAACGAATTATAACTTAGACAGCTGAAAGTAGCCGCGCTTCGCAATTTCCCTTCAATTTGTAAGTCAATTTTCAAAAAGATCCTAGTTATTTCTCACATAGTTTTCTTTGTCGGAACAAGCAAACAAAAGACAGGAATGATTACGAGAATACATTGCATGTATTTGCTGTCGTTTCAAGACGTTTTAAGAGTTGTTGCTTCCTGGGCGAAAATTAAGAGTATCACGGTCCACAATGCCATGGGAACATGCGTTGTTGCTAAGCAACAAACTGCAAGTATAACAAACCGCTCTAAGAAATCGACATTACAGGAGCAGAGGCAAATGTCGGCACTACACAAGTTTCCATGTTAGGGAAGTGTCCTTTCATATATTTCTTAATCAAATATTTTCCAAATAAGTGTTTTCAAATAATTCGGATGTCGCTATGCATGTAATAAATTAATGGTTTCATTGAAAGTTCACGTCAATTGAAGGCAACTGTTTTAAATACCAAATCAATTAACTTGAGATATTCTAGAGGGTTTGTTGAAATCAAATGGCAAACTCCCAAAACATCAAACCAATATGTCATCAAACAATACATGCACGCGTCACCTTAAAATTGTTTCAAGCTCGTTAATGATAAAAAAGTTCATTAAAAAGAAGAAGTGTTTTTTAACATGAACAAAATGAATGCTCGCAATTTTCATCAAACTTCTTTATTAAAGCTTCGTGAATCTGCGTTTCGTTTTTGAGGTATTTTCACTGCGTCAAACGTTAGCAAAAATTGTTCCTTTTTTTTCTTGTAAAATGAAAAATTGAGAGTAAAGTGAACACTGTAGTCGAAGTTTAGGAGTTGCAGCAAATCGAAAATTCAAAATCAGTTTTCCTAGTGAATATTTCGCTTGTCAAGGAACCTTACAATTACAAGAAGAATTCAATTTTGCCATATTCGTCAACGGAAAAAAAAGTGAAAATCTATTTTAGTGCTCAAAGATTTCATTGTAACGTTTAACATATGACATGTATATGGGGCCCCAGCAGAGGTATTGACAAAATACTAAAATACGTAACGCAGATACCTTTAATAACCTTACTTCTACTAATTAGTGAATTTCATGGGACATTCTAATACGGCTGATAGTTTGCATATGGAAAGAGTTAGAAAATAATATAATGCTCCTTGCAGCTCAACGTAAACATATAAAATAACAGTTTAAAACCTAGGACTCAAACACAACTCTAAAAATGCTATTCAATTCGTCTATATGCATAGCATACGACTTTGCTACATCATATTTACACAAAGCTAGTATGGGCCAGCCAGTGATATCGATATATGGTAAATTGTAATAGGCGCTCTAAAATGAACACTCCATTTGTAGCATGAAAAGGCAATCTTGTGAAACAAGAGCGCAAGTAGGTAAACAGAAGGAGGCAAAAATTATGGCACGCAAACACGTTCCGAACACAGAACAGCGCTATAAACAGCTCATGCAAAAACATGAGAGGTTGCGAAGGAGGCCACCATATCAGTTATGACTATCTCCATAAATCTGTGCAATGACTCACCGTTAATAAATTGACGAGGTGTAGAAATGCTTACATGAAATTCTAAGATAAGAATCAGCGCTGAGTTGAGGCTAATAATATCGTGATATATGCTAGCCAAATGAGTTAAATAGTTTCCTGCAGTGGCTCTAAGTAGGTAAGAGCGTGAGGGACCAATTCTAAAATTTCAATCACCACGCACAAGAACTACCTCGATTAAATGCCTCTCCTCGAATAAGCGCCGTTTACATCTACCTTTCTAAGCTAATTATATAGACGCCCTGGGCACTTAGTCAAGGAAATAAGGTCTGCGCGTATATAATGCGTGGTTAGGTACTGTTTTACAAAAATTCCCTCCCAGAACGTACAATACATCCGTCCCGGAATATCGAGGTAACAAAGTCACTGCTTAGATGACCCGTGTACGTTTGCACTTGAGAAAACCTCTTAATATTTTTCTGCATTCCACAAATTCTCCCAAATTTACACTGACAAACTGAACACAACTCGTTCTACAACCGCGCACAAAAAGTTGATGGTAATTACGAGCAGATACATGAAATTTATCAACAACCGCATGAGAGCAATGACGAAAATGGTGCTAAATTAAGAATTTTCCTAAAAACATTAAACGTGACATAACTCATACTGTTCATGGTGAACTCTTAAATTGGGAGGAGCGTTATTTATTTATAACAAAATTAAATTACAAGCGATATTATGTTCTTGAGTGCAACTTCCTATGCTCAAGAGGAAAAAAACAAAGAATAGACAAGAATAGAATGTAACCATAAACGGCGCTGTACTAATTATTTCACAAAATTGCTCCATAAAAATTAGCACGCTATGTCCATCTAATAACACGTCTAACCACACAAATCTCTGTATGTATTTCCAGCTATACAGCAAACACAATACATTATTGCGACTCCCGTAAATTCTATTTCACGAAGCACCGAAAATGGAAGACGTTTTGATAACTATCACCAAAAAGTCCTCTGCATCATTACAAAACTCGGAAGTTACCTAATCTTTTATGTTTTAAGTTACATAACGAGCAATATAATATTCCACTTCATTTTTGGCCTTGTATATGATGCTGTGCAGTTTCCGATCATGCATGACCAAGCACTGCAGCATAAGATAGATGAATTGCATGAAGAAATGGAGACGAGAAATGCATGGGAGCAACATTTCTAAAATGCATATGAAGGCTATTTTCCATTGCTATCGATTTGCCCGCGCGGTCAAAGCAAACATTTTAAACATGCACTGTTGCCGACTACTAGTTATAAAAACTTAGGTTTAAAAATATCCGCTCCGCTAGCGCGCGCATGACGGCTGCCATAGAATAAATATAGCCTTTCGGTGGTAGCGCGTTCCAGAGCACCTTATACATGCATTGTACCTGTTTTTATTACTCAATGAAACTTTCCGCAAGAGTGAAATACTGTCCAAGGGGAATTTCGCGACTAACAATAGAAAAAGTTTAGAATAGCCTTAAACAAAACAGAAAAGCTTACCCTCAAGTGCTAGCTATTTGTAGTGTTTGTACAAACATGTAGATGTACTTAAACAAATTTCTGAAATCCGCTTAAAATTTTCAATTGGTTAGAAAAACTGCGGATAATAAAATAAATATATTATTATTTATTTTATTACCGATGGAAAACCTATTACAGTTTCCTGAATATATTGGTTAGAAAAATGAAACCATTCTACCTCGAGTTTTACGTAAAACTGAATGCTACGACAGTGAAGATACAAAGCTACACAAAACAGATACGGGGCAGTGACTTGAGCTTTTAGCAAGCCTCACAAGACGCTTTGAGAGCAAACAAATGTAAAAAGTTGCTCTATCATGAGTGTTTCATTGAAGATTCAAGACTATAACACGTTTTCTAAAAGAATTAGAATCATTTTCTCAACATAACTGCGTTCGAACTGTTGTTCGTTAATCTAAGAGGCTCAAAAATATAAGCGGTTTTGTGTCAAATGTAAAGCGTTGTGACATAAGAGAATTTCAAGGAAATTGGTTTAGTAAAGATATATAATTGGATAGCAAGGATTTACATGTAAAACTCGTTAGAATCTTACAAACATATGTGGGAAAGTTTCGAAATAAACGTTTACCAACGTTAATCCATTGCAATATAAACACTGTTTCAAACTGTGACAAAAACAACGGCTCAAGGGCAAAATCGTGAGCAAAAACGCGGAAAGAATATACTGGAGATAATAAAATTTTCCGGTTCAATGCAATACCTGTGTGTCAGCGAGCAACACACGACGAAAATCGCCACATGACGATTGTGGCAATCCCTGTGCGGTTGTAATCACAGTATGCTAAGAAAAGATCGCAGGGAAGTGGGTGGTGCGAGGCAATTAGAGGCTAATCCTTTTGCTTTAATACAATGTTCAAACCATTAAAACACATATGACCACTTCCTTTTGACATAGCAGCAATTAAAAGATTTTTGTTTTTCAAAGGAGCTGTTTTGTGTGCAAAAATCGAAATGTTGTCGAGGTCATGGCCTATAGCCAACTGATGAAATGATATTTAAACAGTATGAACAACGACGAACAGTTGTTTACTTGAAGCTACAGAGCAGTAAACAAAACAACAAATAATAAAAAAACACAAGCGCGTAGGACTTAAAAGAATAGCGAAAAAATCTAATTAAGAGCTTGTACAAAGCTAACAGCGAGGTTAAAAAAGCAAATTTTCAGAGCAGCACTCGCGGATCTTGAAACAATCTATATATAAAAATGCCCTGGAGTAGACCACGAAATATAGATAACTAGGAACTACGAAGTTGATTATAACCTAATTTCAACATCTTCCTTCATGATTTAGGATGTTTAAAAACGTATTCCAATCAAAAGAATAGAAGAGCCTATGGTAACAATAGCATGTGGGTCAAGCTAGTTCTTCGAAACTCTCTCTGTGACTGAGTGGTCCTAGCCAGAGCCCTCTATAGCGTATAAGAATTGGGACATATTTATTGTTCTTCTCATTCAGGGTATTTTGGCAAACATATGACAAAGAGTGATCCACTTCACTGACTTCCAATAAAAACATGAAAAAAATAGCGGGTGTCAACGATGTAGCTGCAATACTTATCACCTCATAGAGCAGATTTGCTGTTGTTTTGCCCATAGTGAGCTTTTCAAACAAGAACAAAAATGGCAGCTTTGTCCTAGCGCTGCACCGGAGCATCTTAAAGTTATACGATGTTTAAAACTACTGAACAATTGAACTATAATTAAAATCAACCAAAAAAGCGTTTGGTGTATGGGAACAAAAAGAATGCGATACATACAATAGAAGTAAGATTGATAAATGTGGGCAAAAAGCCAAACATGTTACGTACAATTGCCAACTAATAAGCCCCCTGCATTTGTTCATTATGTTTATACAAATTAAAGAGTCGTAAAAAAATTAACAGAAAAACGTACCATTCAAGACAAAGTCCAAGAACTGTAGCCTACACTGAAGCAACAATGCACTTCTTAGTCAACTTTTCTTTGTACTTGTTTTAACTACAGCAAGTTTTGCGAACTAGAGTGGAATTGTTGGCTAGCACTATTTATGTACCCAGCTATCTCGTACGCCAATATCATATCTGCTTTCGTCACCTCTAATTGAACAAATCCAGGGGGTAAATATATTAGTGCAAACAGCACGTAAATAATACTTCAAGTTTTTGCTTAATGCCCCTCCCAGTACGAACTAATTCATTATGAAAATATGGTAATTCTAACGCATTCCAAAGTGCAGTGAAACTCATACCGGGACAGCTCTACGCGAATGCTATCGCACTATAGGTGTCCCAAGTAGAACAATCGAAAAACACGAACATATCTTGATAAAAAAAAGTTACTACTCACTATGTTTTAATTTGTCAGATAATTTGCGACCAATTCAACGAATTATTACACACTGAATGCTACTATAGCCTACAGCAAAAATTCGAGCCTTCAATTATTGTTGCTAAAACAGAATTAAATTCATTTGCATGTTATGTCATGTGGTAAAGTTGCAGATTAATTCATTCACTGACCATTTTTTCAGCAATTTAATTGCAATAAAACAAAAGAAACAAGCGACCGTGAATGAAATTGCCAAAACCAAAGGTCGTCAGTTCGAATCCTTTCTTATCCGATGAATTTTTTATAGGTCACGACACGACAAGGCTAACTTGTGGAAATTTACAAACTATATCCATTTACAGCTATACGTCGTGTAAGAACTTGACGGTGTTGATTACAACAAAACTAAAATTGCACAATACAAGTTTCTCAAGTTAATTTTCAAAACATATGCAGTGTTTTATTGCACTATTGTATTGATTTTTATATCATTTTAAGTTACCACTATACAAGCTAAAAATGCACCATTTACTGAATAGTGCATGACAACTTGCAAAAAGTATTCAAAATCAAATTATAAAAACTGTTTACTTAAAATAATCTTAATGCAATAAACGAAATGTTTGCAATAAAATAGCCTACAGTATAATTTCTGACCGAATTTCTTGTACCATGGATGCAATATTTTATAGCCAACAGGGCACAGTCAACGTTCTTTTCACGTAGACGAAATGTACCGCATAATTATGTACCTATAGAAATTACTCGTAAATGCATAATACGAAAGTTTTACAAATTGTGAGTGGGTATTTGCCTGAAGCCAAACAATACAGTATGTATTTTTACGCGGGGCAATTACTACGCTTTAAACTGCTTTAACGTTGAAGCAACAAAACAAAGAAATCTATTGCCATTAGTTAATTATTGTTGGTTACAGCTAAGAGTTGCAATACAGTCAAGAATTGCTTTCATATAGGATTGTAGTGCAGCAAATGGTGGTCAAATTCAGAAGTTGCTCTTAGGTCTTAAATGTATGAGCAAATATTGTTTAAGTGTTTTCATCACGTACAAAACTCGGTACAATACAAAGAGTTCACAATTTTCTCACGCGAACTGCAACTTGATCATTTCAATAATCTGGCATTCAAATGTGCTTAGTGAAATCCATCTAAACCTTATGGTTTTAGAAAGGCGCAAAAACCCCTCTTCTCCTAGACCTAACCAAACCCAACATATGCCTTAGCCTCTCATCGCCTCTAAAATAAGTTTTCCTGTCTATCTACCTAGATAAATTTCCCAATTTCCCATCCTATAAATGTGCCAAGGTGCTAAGTCCGAAGTGCCAAATGCATATTCCGAACATTCAACAACTTGCTAAAATATTTTGTTGTTGAAATACCATAACTGGCCACACGCAAAGGTTCATGATATTGAGATATTCGTGATAGCGTTTGCGTTCGCAACATGCATTAATAGTCTAAATAAACCAGTGTCGGACCAAGGCGAAAATAAAATTGCTTGAATTAACGAAAATCACTATACCGCGTTGTTGCATATATCAATCAGTACGAATCGTTTTTTTCGACTGGTTTTTTGTTGAGAAAGAAAAGATTACCTTTTTAATTAGGTTCTCGTGGGAAACTATATAGTTTCCTTGGAAAAAAATTCGTACGTTCGAAAGTTTCCATTTCACAACCGCAGTTTCTAAACGGAAGTGTTACCCCAAGGGCGCACATATCTCTTCCGTAGTTCCGCGAAATAAGCCGTATCAAAAGGCTGCGAATACCGTATTTACTCGATTGAGCGCCGCGGCGCTCTTTAAATTTTCATTGTTTCAGATGCGGCGCTCAAACGAGTAAATACGGTACGTATGCTGCAATTTTATTAAGTGGAACTTAACAGGCGATTTTCGATGCGATTTTTGTCGTGTTGAACAATGAGAATGAGTGAATAACTGGCGAATATACTTGGTCCAACAATTTTGCTAATGCACTAGCCTGCCAACCTATACTCGATCACATACGCTAAGAGGAGAAAGATCGCAGCAAAAATCGCCCGTGTAAACGAGCCTTAACAAAACATATTTCTGATTCAGTGATGCTTTATAAAACTAAAACACCGAATGATAATTTTATTGCAAAGATCCAGAACTGACTAAAGAATGTGTTTTAAGTGCAGATAACTTTTTATAACACGTTGAACGAAATATAGAATTATGCCATACTATACGCCTATATGCGTTCAAAAAACCGCACAAAGAAATATCTTTATAAATAAAGCAGAGTGTTTGTCGGGGTAAGTCCAATTTAAATATCTTACGAGGGATTAACAAAATATGACAATACTATTATTTCAAAAAATTCACATTTTTTTGGACAAGTATGTTTTACCACTAGACCTAAGCAGTATTATCAAAATTGAGGAGATTAAAACATGTAGTATTATTGCTTCTTTTGAGGTCTTGCGGTCAACTAGGTGCTTCATCGTCAGATGACCGGAAGACAATTCGATCTCGCGCAAATAAGCGCGTCTTAATACGCATGCGCACAATTTAATTGCAGCAAATTACAGCAAGCGCAAAATTGAATTAACCTTCTAGAACAGCAGCCACTATATTTTTCAATATGGATATATATATTTATCAAACATTTATGACAAATTCAAGATTAAAAACGATTAAAAATCCTTCAGAAATTAACCAAATAAGAACTGAGTTCCACTTAGCAGTTATAAGGGTAGTTGTTTGGAACACAAGTGTGTTCCATAGATAGGATTAAAATCAGGATCGAGAAAAATTTACTTCCAAGCTAGAATTAGATCAAAAACTACCCACTCGTAGGATTAGATTAAAAATGGACTGCACATGCGTGTACGAGATGCGCACTATTTCAAACTCTGAACTGGGAATGAACCAAATTTCATTTCATCGGGATTTCGCCTCTTACACACTTTCTGTACAATTATAATCTGGTTTCTTTCAGATTTGAAATACTATACACACAACAAGATGAAATGATGGAACACTAAGGTATTAGCCGCAAAGGGTCAAAAATGTACGTTTATATGTTTTAATACGACCATATTAGCCCACGAAATCACTCGTGCACTAAACACAACAAAATCGTATAACAACATTGAGCATAGAAACAATTAATTATAAAGACCGAACAAACATATACAAAGTAATAAATCATTGCGTATCTTCATAACAATGTAGAACAAAATGAGCAAAATAACTTACAAATATGTAATAAAGTTTCCCCTCGCGATATGTCGTGACCTTGTCCGGTGGATAGACAATATTGACAATACTAACTGTAAAAATGCATTGTTTTATATTTTATACAAGCAAAATGTTTTCTTTGAAAGAGTTCCTTTATTCATACGGCTTTATTTATGCAGAAATGTATCGGTAAATTAAAATTCGCATTTCTTATTCGCTAATTTGGTAGCTAGCCCCCGATCCTTTCTATGAGACCATTCAAGGGCACTTGTCGCAAAAAGAAAGATGAAATTGAGCCTCTTGAGTTTGATAGCAACCCAACTCTTCCCCATTTATCAATTTTACTAGAAAAGTAGGTCAAGGACAATTTAAATACATAGACACGATTACTAGAACAACCCAGAAACTTCATGTAGTTACGAGTATAATTGCAGTATGATGGATTTACGTCACAGACTCAGTTTCTCATCAGATTTGCCGACGAGAGAAAGACTAAGTACGACTGCTAGATTTTGACGAGATTCAGCCATTGCAAGCTAGTTGCTTTTTCATGCAACTTATGTCGAAAACAAACGATAAAAAATGTGAAATTGAAAGTTGCACTAAAAGATCTTGTATTTGTACTTATAGTCAAGTCTAAAGCTCTCCAATCTTGTAGTTGCAGTCATACTCGTGGTCAAATCTAAAGATCTTTTTCATTGCGTGACAACTGTAATAGAATTATGGTTTGGTATCATGCCAAATTTACTTCTTTTTTTTCTAACTTGCTGCAGCGCGCTTCGCGAAACAAACAATTAAAATAAAATTGTTTTAATTGCTTCGATATTCCAATGTAATTGGAGGTATAAAGATGTTTCAATCGACGATTAAACACCCCCGAAACAAAACAGGAATGCTGGGATTTTGCAAGTTCTCTCAAAATGGCGCCACTGGGCAGCGTGTAATTACAAAAATAGCGAACAAAACAATGCGCTGATTCCAAAAACCACACACTATAGTTCATGCCTATTACCCAATATAGTAAAAAATGACAGCAAATATGCTTGTACGTTGTTACAGTTCATGTCAATAGCGTCTGCATTTCAAAAATTACGAAACAGACGAAACAAGTTAGATGGTTCACTGTGCAATGTCTCTCGACCTCGAAACCCATGATAAGTTTCTACTAACTTTTAATTGTTTATAGGAAAAATTCTTTTAAATATCCATGAATTCTGAAGTAATTTATCAACCTCAAAAATCAAGAAAACGTTCCAAAAAAACCCCCAAACTATAAATAAATTGCAAAAAATTTGAAAACACCCAATAGACATGTGACAAAGTACTATAACGACGATAACAACATTCAGTAATATACTATTAGGTCTATAAACGCCAGGTGATCTTGGTCATCAAGAATTGGCTTTATAAAAAGGTTGATTGGCATCAGTTTTATTAAACATGCAGACCAGCGGCGAAGTGCATGAGGAACATGAAGTAATGATAGAGCCAGGAAGCACTCAAAAATGCCCTTCAGGCCACCACGCAAATCCGGCTCGCTTATTACATGTTTTGTTTCAATATTGGCTTTGTTACTACTAGATTGTTTCATACAGAAGCTTCCGTAAATTCTTACACGGTATAAAACATGGCAGTATTTAGTGCATGTTCGAGAGGTACTCATATTACGAGACTTTACTCAAATATTTCTCAACTAAAAGACACTCTAAGACTGAACACCTCCGCGAAATCAGCATTTCTCTATTATTATTATTATTATTATAATTATTATAATTATTTAATTAATGTTCGCTCTACCTTTTACGTGTTATTTAGTTTACACCTTAGGAAAGAGAGTGAATATTTTTGTTGCCTGTTGGGCATTCGAAGCCCTCGAAAAAATAGGTCAACAACACACCCTAAAAACACATACCATTAAACCACACCAAGTAGCCAAAAATTCAACAAACTATGAAACACCAAAGCATATAAAATTTCATAAACTAATTAAAACAAATACTTGTTTTGCAATTAAACTCGGGTTTCTATAATGCATGGAGTCGTACAAATAAACACCCAAGTTTCCCAAAATAAAAACACTATACCATTGGCAATGTGCCACAAACGCTTGCCTAAGCATGCATGCATATACTAAAACAGTCGATGTCTTTCCTCTATATAGTTATACCATTTTTTTGCTCAAATGTGAAACGTATGGTCGTTCTTGGACGTCTTTGTATATGCCAATAAGTCTTATAAGATAATGAGAATTTTCCGTAGAAAAAAAACCCTCCTTATTTTTAACATCTTTGAGGTATTCACATGCAAAGATAGAAAGTAAAAACAAAACTAGCCATGAGAACATCTGAAACGAATGCTGAACTCTCAAGCTTGTACGTGCATTAAGTCAAAACTTTAAACAACTGCATATTTCCCATAGCTGGTTCCAAGAGATTGTTTTCAATCACGTGAATTTGAGATACAGACTACCAGGAAGTACACCAAAAAGAACTGTTGAAAACTTTTCACTTAATTTCAAAGATAGTTTAAGATACAAAGATTCCATCTGTTTTCAACTCATTGTTGTACAGTCCACTAAATTAGGAAAAAATTTTCAACAAAGTTATTCGCATGCCCGTCATTTGGTTAAAAGCCACGTGATTGCAAAAAACGTAATGCTCAATGAATGGGGAACACTGCCTTCCATATATATAGATATATCTTTGGCAAATTCGCCTTCTAATTTTAGATAAAACTACACAAAGAACAACCATTTATGTAGACTATCAGGTCTTGTACCTAATTCACACTATCCTGAATAGACAAAGAGCTATTATGACACATCATTATTTTTACATCTGTAGCATAACAATGTTTTTGGCAATGCCATGGGCCATCTTTATCAAACTA
>JAOBYK010975314.1:4688-24548 GCA_025434845.1 Phenganax subtilis | reverse complement strand
CAGTGCAGAATATGCAATTCATTGGAGGGATACATCTAATGGTAATGGAATTCAGCACCCACCCTTGATGCCCAGGTGAAGGTCATGGAGACCATCCACAGCAAGCAGTGTCAGCTGCCAGCCCTGTTGAAGGCCAGGGGGCTACCAACTTTACACCTTTGACCTATGGCTAAACTATGTGTGGTGCACTTGTTTTACAGGCTGTTACCTGTTGAACCACCACCCAGTGCAGAATATGCAATTCATTGGAGGGATACATCTAATGGTAATGGAATTCAGCACCCACCCTTGATGCCCAGGTCCAACGAACGTGAAACACGAACCACCCCCCATCCCACACGAACGCCCAAGACGTGCAGCACACATCTCCACGGTAGCTGTAGATCTAGGCTGAAGGAGCCTGCGCCGACATAAATTCAATTGGTGGCCGCGTGGTGATGCTTTTGAAAATGCTTGAATGACATAGTTCTTCATAGTTCATGCTTTCAAAGCAGATGCTTGGATCAAATGGTCACCAATTGAGAACATGCCTTTAATTCATTTTCACTGGTATCTAAACGACTGTTCATTCGGAAAACCGGCCTCGTGATCGCGAGCCACCAGATGAAGATCGCCCTCCACATCACCTACGTAGTTGGGCTCGGCTCATGTATATAAACCTCTCCGTTAAGAGGTTTTGCACATCGCTCACATGACCGATCATATTGCATGTCACTTTCGGAAAATACTATTCTAGCTGATTGGTTGTTTTCCAGCACCATTCAACAGGCACGAATCGCACCCCATGCAATCGATCGGCCTTGGCACGGCTGTATAGATCCAAGCTGAAGGAGCCTGCGCAAGGCGAGAAAAGCGAGAAACGAGAAAAGAGGTTCAGAGGATTGGGACACGGTTTCACGACCATGCATGGAGTTGGGATCGAGGGTCTAACTAGTTGGGAACATGTTCCTTCGTTTGCTTGGCTCTCTCAAAAAGATACTTGAGTCGAATACACACATGGAGCGATTCAGCTAGCAGCTAGCTAGATTTCATGCGCAACATCACCATGTGACTGGCACAGTGCCTGCATGTTGGCAAGCGTGCCTTCCACGATTCATCATGGAAGCAAGGGCGGCGAGATGGCGGCGCGGGCCAGAAGTGCAACAAAAAGCAAAACCTGTTCCAACGTGCGTGATTTGGCGCGCAAGGCATGAAACAAATCCATGACAGTAGCTGAGCGAAAAACATCAGTGGAACTGGAACACACAGATCTCTTCAACGCCGCCCTGCCCAACAAACAACGATCAAATGGCAGCGGGTGGATTCGGGTCGCAAGGCATACATCCTGAACAAACGACAGGCTTTGCGCGCAAGATGGACAAACCGTGCTTCACACATGCTTCACACACCCTGCTGCTGAGATCTAAAGGAGGACAACCTAAAGCATCTCGAGGCGGCTCCGACGTAGCAGGTTGCTTCATGTGTCAACACCATGCCTGCGCTATATGAATGTAAAGGAAAGCTGAGGGAACTATACGGTTTTCAGCTCTCGATCGTGTTTCCGAAATCTCAGACCGTACATATTGTTAAAACAACGCAAAATATTAGACTGAGGAATATCTTAAGATTGCTTATGGGTGGTTCTTGTTAGAGGTTTTCTTGGCAGAAAACATGACCTACAAAAATCCTATTAAAACACCATTGAACCCTAGAAAAATCTGTAAAAATACTGATGGAATCTCATGGTGTTTTTGTGGGATTTTTGTAGGTTTGACATTAAGGCTGTTGGTGCCTGCAGGCCAGCCATTTAAGACTCAAGGATGCCAACTTCAAAGAGAAAGGGCATCCCAGGGAAATGTAGTCTCCCTAAGGGGTTTATCCACAACCCCTACATGGGAGGGATGGGGCAAGCGATGATGCCTTTCATGGGGATGCCTCCCATTTCCCTTGGGCAGCTGGGTGGGAACAGTCCTTTGGCCATCACTTATGGCAATCAGTCAGCTCCTTCAAGACCAGCCTCAAGTGTGGCTGAATCTGTGGAGCCTGATGTGGATATGATGGAGGGTGATGAGGAAGAGGAGAGGGATGAAGATGAGCAGGAGGAAGAGCAGAAAGAGATGAGGAGCCAGCTTTAAGGTTTGTGAATGACATATGATACAACAGTGTGTTGAAATTCTCCACCCCATTGAATGCAACTCACTGCTACCTCCTCAAGTAAGTAGTGAGAAAAGCTTAGGGCGCTGACCCTGTCAAACTACACAGCCCTGTGGAGATGGAGAACTTTTTGTTTGCAAAAGCAAATACATATGTCATGCACATTGCTAATGCACAGTTGAAATTCCTCACCCCTTGGGGCATGCACCTAGTATAGATCATGATTCATTGTGTTACCTCTTCAAATAAGTAGTGAGAAAAACTTAGGGCGCTGACCCTGGTAAAACTACATAGTGCATTGGGTGGTCTTGTGGGGATGGGCAACTTTTGTTTCCAAAGGTAAAGTCATGTACATTTCTTGGTGGGAGCCCTCTAGGCCACAGGTAAAAGTAACTGATTGTGTTTGTTAAAGCCTGCAGGAAGAAGTGTCATTCAAAAAAGAAGAGCAAGAAGAAAGACAAAAAGAAGAAGGGCAAAGTTGCCAAGAAGAACCAAGGAACTGGGTGTCTATTGTTGTTTTTGTTGTTTGTATTCTATTATGTTACTCAACTTAGTAACTTGCATTGCACCTTTTGTTTTAATCTCTAGTTCTTCAGTGAGTGGCTATCTCTTTGAAACCCCTGCCAGCATAGGCAGTTACTTGTGTGTTGCTTTCTTGAGCTGTTTGCCATGGCTTTACCTTTGTGCATTTGAAGCAACCTTGAGGAAAGGGCAAGAAGAGGCCAAGAAGCTCATCTTCCAGTTCTGATTCCTCATCCTCAACTGACAGTGGCTGCCCAGAGGAACAGTTGGATAAGTTGCCAATCAAGAAGTGGCTTATATGAAAACAGTATCTACCTACCTACCTACCTACCTACCTACCTACCTATGCATCTTTCTATCAAAAGGTCTATCCCCATCCATTTATCTCATTTTAAATCTTAAATCTTATCCCACCTTATCATCTGCCTACCTAACCTATCTATATATATCTATCTATTTGTCTGTCTGTCTGTTTGTTTGCCTATCTATGATATATATATATATATCTGTCCATCCATCTAACTTAACTACCTATCTATAATGTTTATATGTCTATCTATCTACCTATCTGACTACCTACTTATGCAGCTATCTAGCTATCTAGCCATGTATCTATCTATCTATCCATCCATCCACCCATCCATCTATTATCTACCTATTGTTTTTCTGTGTATCTTATCTTACCCTTCCCAGTCCAATCCAATCCATCTATCTACCTAGCCTAGTTACCTATCTATCTATCTATCTATCTGTTCTACCTTATCTGATAATCTGTTCTATTGTATTCTTATTCCTTATAGTATATCTTACCTATCTATCTGTCTGTCTATTTATCTGCCTATCTGTCTATCTATCTATCTATATATCGTTCTTTCTTGCTTGCTTGCTTGCTTTTTGGCTTTCTTTCTGTCTTCCTTTTGTTTCTTTCTTTATGTAGTTCTTTATTTGCTGTCTTTCTTTGGTTCTTTCCTTATTCCTTTGTTCTTTATCTACCTATCTACCTATCTGATCTACCTATTTATCTAGCTTAGCTATCTGATCTAGTAGAATCTAGCAATCTATTTATCTATCTATCTATCTATCTGTCTATCTATATATGTTATGTATCTATGTATCTATCTATCTATCTATCTGTCTATCTATGTATCTATCTATGTATCTATCTATCTATCTATCTATCCATCCATCCATCCATCCATCCATCTTGCTATGTATCTACCCAGCTATCTATCTATATATCTATCTATCTATCTATCCATCCATCCATCCATCCATCCATATTGCTATGTATCTACCCAGCTATCTATCTATATATCTATCTATCTATCTATCTATCCATCCATCCATCCATCCATCCATATTTCTATGTATCTACCTAGCTATCTATCTATAAATCTATCTATCTATCTATCTATCTATCACCTTCTATTTTGTTTAGGGTGGCACCAAATGTAAAGGGGAGCTAAGGTCTTGGATTCGCCTGGGGTTTGACTGGAGTGCCTCTCAGGGGCAAGATGGCAAGCCTGACAAGAAGAATGCAGTCAGTAGGTCAGAGAAGGTCAGGATCTTGTCCAGCCTGGGGCATGAGCACATGTCTTCATGTTTCTTGATGTGGCTTTGTTCTTTTGTTTGGTGGGTGGTTTGGTTGTGCATTGAGCACCCTGGGCCACTGGAGCCTGGTTTTCCAAGCATGCCTCCAGCCAAGGTTCACTGTGCCAGCTGGGGGATTGGCAATTGGATCTTTTGATTTTTGTGGGCACAGGTTTGGGCCCAATGGTGAGCCTGAAAGACATGCGAGTGCACACAAGGGGTGACTTGAGATTTGGTTTGCATTTTTGGATTACTTCCCAGGCACTTACTAAGAAAGTTGATAAAGCCAGGCCAAACTCAGAGAACCTCTACTTGTTTGTGCATTTTCCCAGCCACTGAGGAAGCAGACTTGCAAAGACCAGACCAAGCTCCTGGAGAAGAAGAGTGATGGTACAAGACTTGCAGCTGTCTCAGCAGCTTGGCACTCCAGACTTGTTTCATCATCCAGCCATGCCACCCATTGCTGAAAAAGTTTGCCTTTTAATAGTGCCAAGGAGGACTTTGAGAACCTCTATCAAGTGGCTGCTGCGTTGGGCTGGGACAAGATGTACCAAAAAAAGCCAAAGACTTATTGCCCTCTACTTGATTGTGGTTTTGCATTACTTTGTTTAGTTGCCAACTTGCTTTTCTTTATATTAGTGTTCTGTGGCCCCAGGCAAAAGAGAACAAACAAGGACAAGCACAAAGATGGAACTGATCCACCCTTCACCCACTGGAAGAGGACTAGTCTGGAGTGTTGCCATTTGAGAATTCCACATAGCATGCTATTTGAAGTGTCTTGTTTATTGTTTGGGGTTTTGGTAGGTTGCAGAAGCTCTCAAACATGCCCTGCACCAGGAGTGATGGTGCATTGGTGGTTGCTGATGCCAACCATGTGGAGAAGGTGCTTGCTCCTGCAGGCTCTGGTGCCACTGTGGTCTACAGGTTGGGCTACTACAACATTTGTCTCCCCAAAACACTGCACTCAGAGGAGTAGCTCAACTCAACTGCCTTCACAAGAGCACATGGGAGAAACAAATCCCTAATAAGGTAAAACACTGCAGTGTTTGGCTGTGATTTGTGTTGGGGGTTGAATCTCATTGTACCCACTTGAGCCCAAGGAAAACTTGGAAGCTGGACTTGATTTTCAAATCTGGCACAGGGCTTCAGGACTGGTACAAAGTGGTGGCATGCTGGCAGCATTTGGTCTCCAGACTGCTTAGGTCTTCTAGGAAGGGTTGCTGTAGTGGTTGCATATGTCAAAGGTCTTGTTTGTGGCATGCTGGCAGCATTTGGTCTCCAGGCTGCTTAGGTCTTCTAGGAAGGGTTGCTGTAGTGGTTGCATATGTCAAAGGTCTTGTTTTGGAGTTGAGGCCCAATATGCAAGCTGTCACCAAGCAAGCCCTTGGGTGGAGAATTATGTTAAGGAATGCAGCAGCCCCTTGGCCCACAAGCACTCACAGTTTCTTCCCAGTTCAACCCACTCTTTGTACCACTTTTTTCCCACCACTCAAGGCCTGGAGGATGACCATTGGCAAAAATTGCAGCTGGAGAAGGTTTTGGCCTGTAGCTGGGTTTGCAGTTTTGATGCTGTAGCTTGAAGAGGGTGTGGGTTACCACTATTAGTGTGGGGAGTGTTGGAAGGGAGGGGTTGAACCAGGCTTTGGAGCCAATTCACTTGACCTAGGTAGGCTCAAGGACTATGGCAGAGGCTTTGCTTCCACAATTCCTGAGATGAGCAGGGCGTTGAAGCAGAAGGAAGCACTACTTCAAAGCACAGGAGTGCCAAAACAGGAAGCACCATCAGACATAGACCAGAAAAGGCAAGAACTTGCAGAGAGAAGACTCAAAGCACAGTCGCAATTAGATGAGACAGACTTGCAGCAGAAGAGGCAGCAGTTGGCAAAGAGGAGGCAAGAGCTAGAACAGACCCAGAAGAAGGCAATACTAGAAGCAGAAGCCAGTGCAAAGCTGGCAAGGGAGAGGGCAGAGAAGATGGCAATGGACAAAGCTAGGCAGGAAGCCAGGTTGAAGGCAGAAGAAGAGAAGCTGGCAAGGGAGAGGGTGGCAAAAGAGGATGAGGAAGCCAGGTTGAAGGCAGAAAAAGAGAAGCTGGCAAGGGAGAAGGTGGCAAAAGAGAAGGCTGAGAAGGAAGCCAGGCTGAAGGCAGAAAAAGAGAAGCTGGAAAAGGAGGAAGAGGAGATCAGACAACTTGAGGAGGAAGCCAGGTTGAAGGCAGCAAGGGAGAAGCTGGCAAGGGAGGAAGAGGAGGTCAGAAAACTTGAGATGGAAGCCAGGTTGAAGGCAGCAAGGGAGAAGCTGGCAAGGGAGAAGGTTGCAAAAGAGGAGGAGGAAGCCAGGTTGAAGGCAGAAGAAGAGAAGCTGGCAAGGGAGGAGGAAGCCAGGTTGAAGGCAGAAGAAGAGAAGCTGGCAAGGGAGGAGGAAGAGTGGTTGAAGGTACAAGAACAGAAGATGGCAAGTATGAAGGTAGCGCAAGAGGATGAGGAAGCCATGGTGCAGGCAGAAAAAGAGAAGCTGGCAAAGGAGGAAGAGGAAATCAAACAACTTGAGGAGGAAGCCAGGTTGAAGGCAGAGAAGCTAGCAAGGGAGAAGGTGGCAAAGGCAGAAGAAGAGAACCAGGTAGTGGAGGTGCAACCTGAGGAGGGTGCAGGCCAGAAGTGGGGGTTAAAGACACCCAGGGCATCTATTTCATTGGCTTCTCCTTTTGCTACATCAGCCAAAGCAAAATCTTTTGGTTCTTTGGCAAGCTCTGCTTCTAGGGACCTTCAGCTTACATAGGGTGATGGCAGGGCAAAGCTTTTGGGTTAGGGAAGGTGGTTGTGGTGGTTCCTCCATCTGAGGAGCTTGATGATTTAGACGCTGGAGATGTTGGAGGGGTGGTTTGCAACTTCTTGGCAACATGTGATAAGTAGTGTGGTTATACTCTCCCTTGTGCCATTGATTGCACTCCAACCTGCATACCCTGAGCTTCAGCAGCTTGGGTGAGGTGATCTTTTCCAGAATAAGATGACACTACCAACAGCTGAAGAGATTCAAGAGGCCAGGGCCAAGCAGAAGGCTGATGCAGCCCCTTGGTGTCATGGCTTTGCTGTCAATGGCATGGCTTGGTGTCAATGGCATGTGTGATGCTTTGTTGCCTGAGGCTGCGCTGGTCCAGACAGACGCTCCTCCCATTCAACCTGATGTAATGGAATCTTGGGCCTCAAGTGTGTTGAATGGCTTCAAACAAATGTACCCACCCACACCTTTCATTATTGTTTCATGTTTTGTTTTTCTTGTTGTTTCACTTTTCTTGGCACCTGGTGAGTTCTGAGTTCTCAGGAGGAGGAACCTCAGGAGGAAGCTGATGAGGTCGATGAATGACTCAAATGTGTCTTGTTTTGTTTGGGTGTGCGCCACCAGATTCTCAGGTGCTTGATTGCATGCCTCTTCAATGTTACTTGTTGGTGGTTGTGGAATTCATTCCTTAACTTGTCCTTTCTCTCTTTCCTTTCTGGCCTTCTTTGAGTGCTTGGCTGAAGGCTTTACTTGGCTGGCAATATCATGGCGCAATGCTGGAGGATCATTTCTGATCTTTCTGAGCTGGCAATGTTTGGCAAGCCAGCCCAGGTTTGCCTTGGCATTTTGTGAAGCCCACTCATTCTTGTAGACCTAGTTGTTTTTCAGGTCAGGCATTCATGCCACCAAAGTCACCCAAGCCTTAAGGCTTTGCACCATGTGTATGTGTGTGTTCAATATGTGCAAGTATGAGTGAGTGGCAGGCCAAACCAATGACCATGATGTGGCCAAACTGGGGTTGCTGGTTTGTGTGCGCACATGGCAGGACATGTGTTTTCAAAGTGTTTGCAAGGGGGTGCCCACCAAAGCAGGAAGGTAAGGTTGAAGGTGCCTTTCAATGACTCTTGAAGGGGTAAGGGGCACCACCAAGAACTTCCTCCAGTGGTTTAGTTGACTGGTACACAAACCATCTTTGAGGGTTTGGAAAGGCCACATTGGTACTTGAGGAATTGCCCAAACATTACAGCTTTTTGGAAGAGCTACACTCATGGTTCAATTCAAGGCCAACCCAAGAAAAAGACACACTTCTCGACAATAAGAGGTTTCCAGTTTGTGCTTCAGATTGTTTGAAGTTGGGGGAACCCACCAAGGGCTTTGGGTGGTTACCCACCAATTGGTTTTGGGGTGGCAAGGGCAGGGGTTTGATGATGCTTCATGTGAAGTTTGCTTGGTCACCTTCCTAAATAAGAGGTTTACAGTTTGTGCTTCAGATTGTTTGAAGTTGGGGGGGAACCCACCAAGGGCTTTGAGTGGTTACCTACCAATTGGTTTTGGGGTGACAAGGACAGGGGCCTGATGGTGCCTTCATGTGGAGTTTGCTTGGCCCCCTTCATGAGTGTATTTGTTGAGCTCTGCAGCTGTTTGAATCTGTGGCTGGCTTCCAGCTCAGCTTCACATGCCACCTAGCAATCAGGTGGTGTGGCCTCAAGGAGACCCAGTCAAGATCAGTGTGTACCAGAGGTGGACCCATGGAGATGGCAGGTTGACTCTCTGGCATGTGGCATTTCACACAAGTGGCTGGGAAGTGTGGTGCTTTAGATGAATTGAGGTTTACACATTTTGTCATGTTTCTCACATATCCCACAACTGGCTTGGCCCAACTTGTTTCCAGCCAAGGTGTGAGGCAGACCAGCACTTGAGGGCCACTGAGACTCAGCTTTCGCCAGCTAGCCTGTACAATTTGACTGCTATCACTTATAGGATGAACAGGGTCCCTCCTCCTGTTGGTTAGTGGCACTGATGATGCCATGACCCAATGACACACACACACAGAGCTTACAGGTTCTGGAAAAGAAACCAGCAGCTGCAGCAGCTAGGTTTATTGTTTGGCCTGGTGGTGGAGGAAGCATCCATCAAGCAGGTCAAATATTGTGTTGGTTTGGCACACACCCACCTACATGGGTATTACAGAGCTTGAGGGGCTGAGTGAAAGGGTCCCCATACAGGATGCCACCTTCCTGACAATGGTTGCAAATCCATTCAGGTAGTGGTGTTCACCCAAATGGTTGCAGTAACATCTTGTGTTTTGAAAGGTGTCCAAAATTTTGTTGGGAAAAAATGGGCAGCATTTTGTTCTACTATACATTAATGTTCCAAAAGGTCCTCAGGCAGCTTTCCCCATTTGTGGGATTCTTGTGGGGTTCTGGTGGGTCATGTTTGGGATTTGGTTGGGATTTGGTTGGTGTGAATTATGATTCAATAGGGATTTTTTTGGTTGGCCTCAGCCCATTTTTGGGATTCTTGTGGGCATGTTTGGGATTTGGTTGGGATTTGGTTGGTGTGAATTATGATTCAATAGGGATTTTTTGGTTGGGCCTCAGCTCATTTTTGGGATTGGTGTGGGGTTTGGATGGGATTGGGTTAGGGTGGTGTGGGTTTGTGATGGGATTGGTATGGGAAAGAATCAGGCCAATAGAAAACCAACAGAAAACCCAATGAAACTCCAAAAGGCTCCACCAAATATCCAAATCAAACCCACACCACCACCAAAAACTTTGGAGAGTTTACCTGCCAGTGACTGAGTCACTGGGTGCAGCATCACTCTTTAGTCTTTGTTGCCCAAGCTAGGCAAGTCTTGTGTAGCTCAGGTGGGTGTAGGCATCATGGCTGGTGTGAGTGATGTAGACCTTTTGGGTGAAGATGACAACCTGAGCAGCCAGCCTGATGAGGAGAGTGGCAGCAGTCCATGGAGCATGTCAGGCCACCTGAAAGACCAATCAGAGAGACTCTTTGCTCTGGATTCCAGTTTGAGGGTCAGGGTGCCTTTCACCAGCATAGAGTGTGACAAGTTGAGGGGGAGGTTGGGGCCCCACTTCTCTGATGGACAGGTCTCCTTGGCAATAGCCTGCATTGGATTGCCTGATGGCAGGGCAGCCACCAAGAACCTATGGGCCAAGGAATTGGAGCTCCAGGGGCTCAAATGGATGGCAGGTGAAGCCTGCAGCACCCTCACCTGTGATTTCACTTTGGCCAAATCCTTGTTGCTCAGCTCCAGGGCATTGCAATCTGACAGGCCAGAGGTGACAAGTCCAGAGACCTGCTTTTGCTTGACAAGGACAGCTCTCATGCCAGCAGGATGCTTCCACAAAAGGATTGGTGTTGGGACTACACCCATCAGTTCCAAGAAGACATCGCCTTGGTATTGCAGCCAGTGCAGCATTTGCTTGAGGTGCCTGAAGACCTTTGGCAGCAGTTGAGGGAGAGGTTGTTGGAAGAAAACAGCATAATACTGTAAGTTTTTTGTGCTCAAGTCAGCTGGAAAAGGTGCCATATGTCATATGAGTATGGGCAGTTGTGACCTCCTGTTCCACTGTACAAGGCCCTGCAAGAAGGTGGCCCATTCTGAGCTGATCCAGTGTGAATGCATCCCAGATGGGCTTTGGAAGCCTGAGCTGTGGAGGCATTGAAATCATGAGACATGCAACTTGCCTGCATCAGCTTGGGAATGCAACTTGTGGTTGCACACCTGTTTGAGTGGCAAAGTATGTAACTGTTGCCTCTTCAAGCCTAGGTTTTCCTCTTTGGTCCTCAAACCAGAGATTGAGCTTTGAAGGCTGGGTGAAGTGTGTTCCACAGTAGTGCGCATGACTGTCTTTGACTTGCCATTCCTCACCATATCATGGGTGCCTGACACTCATGCAGGTGGCCTGGCCAATTCCATGGGATTCCTTGGATACCTGTGATTTTGATTTGAGGCAAGTCCTGAATGCTTGTCATTGGGCAGTGTTACCATGAGTGGGCTGCTGTTTTTGCACACTTCAGAATTTGTTAGCACTTCTGCTGATGATGCCTTGGCCCACTCAAAGGTTCAGAAGCCACTTTTTGCATAATACAGTACAAAGACATCATAATATACCTTTTATGCACCTATGTTATGTTTCTCAGGCCCATACTTTGGTTTACTGAGCACACAAACATGTTACAGACACAGAAGCCAGACATCAACAGAATGCAACACAGACAGACACACACACACAGAGACACCAAGCCACCTTTCAAACAGACACATGTGACAAACACCAATGCAAACACACCAAGACAAAACATCAGCCACACACAGACACATACAAACTGGTTTTTTGAATCCTTGGTTAGATGCTGTGGCATGCTTGAACCTGGTTCCTCAAAGGACAAGCCAAAGCCCATCAAGCCAACCTTTCCAGTTGCAACATGGGCAGCTGTGGGGTTAAGAGCATACTTAGACCAGAGTGGCATCCCACAATGGATCTTTCAGAGGGCCCACCAACAAGTGGTTGCAAAGTCAGAGGGTGGGGAGTACTTGAGAAGGAACATGAAAGCTTTAGGAGAGATGCTGACTGAATTTGGTGTGCCTGTCTCTGACATTGGCTACAAAAAAGCAGATAGAGAATACAATGACATGGAACCTTGGGCAGATCATACACTGACCTCGAGGGCTTTGGTGCTGTACCTTTTTTTCCAGGTGAAGCACAGGAGAAACTCAGTTGCTGCCAAGAATTCAGCCATGCACCTTCTGCAGACAATTGCATCTGCTCTGTTTACTGAATCCTCTGCTGCTGATTATGGTTTGCCAAACTCTGTGGGCATGACTGTTGAGGATGATTTTGGAGTTCTGAACAGAGTCAGTGTTGGGTTTTCAGCTCAGGGTGTGACAGAGGATTGGTGCCAGCTAGCAAGTAAAAACTCAGCTGTGAAGGATGTTTGGGAGAGACTGCAAAGAGAGACCTGGTGTGGCATCAGGATTACCAGTTCGCTGGGGGCATCAACATTGCAAGATATCATGTTTTTCCTGTTCTACTTGCTGGCTCACCCCAAGGAGGCCCTGGGTGGCCAAAAGCCTTTTGAGACTGTGCTGAAGCATGTGCTCCCAGAGGTTGTGCTGTGGCTGGGGAACTTGATGGATGAGCAAGCAACAAGGCTGTCTAAGCAACCATTGGTCAACATGCCTTTGTTGAAGACAAGAGATGGCAACCACAAAAGGAAGGCAGATGAGGTGAACAAGTTCATCCTTCTTGACAAGATCAAACACCATAAATCAGGTAGGAAGAGAATTGCTGAGACCCACACTGAACTGGCTGCGCAACATGGCAACCTTGTGACCAGGGAGGCACAAATGGTTTGTGCAATGTACATTGACAAGGTGGCCAAAGAGTTTGGGAGTTACAAGGTGAAGCAATTTTCAACATCATGGGATCCAAGCTCATATGGTGGACTCAACACTTTAGTGGGCACATTGTACTCTCCCACCACTGACACTGTTGCTTACATGCCAAACCAGGCGCTCAGAAAGGTGGTCTTTGCAGACATTCACCAAACCTACATTGAGGAAGCAAAGGCATCACAACTTGGAACTCTTGAAGGGTTCTCAGAACTCAGGGCCCTGTCCCATGCGCTGCTGAAATCAACTGGGTGTAGCCTGATGGATTTCAGGATTCCTCAGGAGCTGCTTGCAAGGCCTTTGATGGAGGGAGAAGTGAGAGTCTTTCACAACAATGCTTGGTACATTGTGGGGGCTGATGGTGTGGCCAGGCCTGAGATTCCTCCTTCCTTGGACCTCGCCACCCTCAATGCACTCTCCAGCTGCTCAGACCACAGGGGCCAAGCAACACTTCAAGCTTGAACTTCTGCCTGCATGCAGGTGAGGGCCTCATGATGAACATCCAATATGACTGGTTCCATCGTGGATGGAATGATGTCAAGTTATCAGCCAAGAAAGCAATGGGGTACCCATGGAGATGCATATTACAATGTGTATTGCTCTTCAACATGAATTACTCCCCTTTTGGCACAGGTGCTTTCTTTTTCAAAAAGCAGGATGTTCTTCAGGACTACATGTCTATCAAGTCCAGAGCTGACCCAAACTTCCAAGCTTGCATCTTTGACATTTGCAGAGAGAGGCGACAGAAAGAGCCAGAGACAGAAGAGGAAGAGGAAAAACTGTGGAGATCTTTGGCTCATATGGACAACTTTCAGAAAAAAGGAGACTGTGTGAAGTTGATGCGCTGGATGAGCTTCTTTGAGGTTGCAGCACAATGGAGGGGTGACATGTGGGGGACAAGGTTGGTGCTTTTGTCTGATCCAGATGCAGGAGGCTCTGTTAAAGTTGAAGCCAAACTTGCTGCTGTGGAGGAAAAGATTGATGGCCAGAAGGCAGAGCAAACAAAGCTAGATGCACAAAAGGAATTGAACCACTTGAAGAAGGTTACTGGTGTGTGGAAGTTAGCCCCAAGGATGGTGACACAGAGGAATGTCACAACATTGGACATGTTGTTGCTTGTTTGCAAGTCTACATGGAAAGCCCATGCAAATAGGGCAAAACACATGGTGCAGCCTGAGCAGGTCTTGCAACACAACTTGTCTTGCTCCAACAACATGGCTTGGGCTTTTGAGTTGGAAGGGTTGGTGGGAAGCCTGAGAGACAAAAAGGAGATCTCACACATGTATCCCCCAGGCCAGGAACATGACAAGAATTTGGCAGAACACTGTGACTTTTTCCACCAGCTTCTCAGTCACAGGGCATCAAGTCTGTCTGCTGCATACACCCTTCCTCCAATGAGGTGGAATGGTGTGCTGTCTCCAAACAATGATGAAGCTAAGGTCAAAAGGGACCAGTTGCTAGAAGAGTGGGACTTGCTGTTGAAGTTGGAGGGAGCTTCTTTGCATTCACAAAATTGGACCACCAATGATGTTCTGGACAAGGTTTACTGGAGGCTTGGAACATATGCCAGAGTCCTTGCTCTTGCACACCAGCAAGACAAATTGAGAGGCTTGAGTTGCAAAGATGGCAGTGCTTACCCTTTACAGCTGCTAGTTGCCAAGTCCCTGGGGGACTCAAGGGTCATTGAAGTGGCGCACCAGCAAGGACCAGACCTACAAAGATTGATGAGGAAGAACACAGCCCCACCAGTGACTGTCATGCATGGCACCATCAAGTCAGGCGCCCTGGAGCTCAGGAAGGTCAAGAACACTCTTCAAGTAGACCCCCAGGAGTTAGTTTTTGCATCAAAGAACTACAGAAAGGTTGCTGTGAAAAAAGACTTGGACCCAAGAGGCCACAAGCTGGACAAGGGCATGCAAAGGATGATGCGAAAGAGGCTAGGTGCCAATTATTTCCCTTCACCAGCTCCAGGAAGCCTGTTTCCTTCTTTAGCAGCAACAGAATGGGCTTGGGCTCACCTTAAAGAACAGCATCCAGGAACACGCTTGGGTGATGCATGGCTGAGTTGCCTTGGCAAGCCAGGAGATGTGTTGGCACACTTGCCAAGTTCATCTTTGGTTAAGATTGTGAACTGCTCTGAGTATGGTTTGCTGACATGGCACATGGGTGTTTCCAGCAACAACACCTTCTTTGTGCCACCATCCAGATCCAGCCTCCATTGGATGCACATTACCAATTTGGATGACTGGGTCAATGTCCCTACCAAGCCCTTTGTGACTGCTTCTTCTGCAATTGAATGGATGAGGGATGGACAGGCTCTTCCCTTGCCAGTTGCCTTGGTGCAGGGGGGCATCAGCCTAACTGTGGCGCAAGTCAAGAGGCTGTTGGACACCTTGAAGATTGACAGGCAAGGCTGCACTAACAAAGCTGCTTTGCACTCACTTCTCATTGACAATGTTTTGCGCAATTCGAGTGAGAGGCAGAAGGCCAAGGATGCCTATGATGCAGCTGGCCAAGAGGCCCCTTTGGACTCTGACCTAGAGGAAGTCATCAGTTGTCTTGATGAGGAAGATGCCAACAATTTGGACCTAAAGGAATTGAAAGAGAAGAAGAAGAAAAAATATTTCCAAAGAAAGAAGCAAACTGATGCAGCAGAGAACAAGCCAGTTCCAAGCAGAGGCAGGGCCAGAGGAAGGGGGAGAGGCAGGGGAAGACCCAGAGGTGGAGGCAGGAGAGGTGGAGAGAGGGGCAGAGGAAGAGGGAGGGGCAGAGTTAGAAACACTTTCCTCAAGAAGAATGCTCAGACAGCCTCACCATGCAAAGAAGATGCTGACAGTGGAGCCAAAGCACCACCCACTTCTCCAGCACCAGGTTCTTGCCCCTCTCCAGGCCAGGCAGAAGAAGAAAAAGAAGCACCTGACCTGCCTTGTTCCAGCAGTTCAAGTTCCAGCAGTTCAGGTTCCAGCGCCCCTTCAGAGCAGGTGGTTGAGCCACCTGAGCCTGCTTCTGATCCAGAACAAGGAGTGCCTGGGGCGCCTTCCTCCACCCCAGGTTCTGGCACCCCTTCAGGCCAGCCAGAACAAGCAGTGTTTGAGGCATTTTGTCCATGTGACCCAATGCCAGAAGCCCCTACCTTTGCCAGCCTCTCTGCAAACAACCCTACACCTGCTGCCCCAGCAGCTGCCAGCTCTGTTGCAGGCCAAGGGGAAGGGTTTACCATCTAAGGGGGGTGGGAAGCTTTGGAGGGCAGTGGTAAAAACAAGTTCTTTACACCTTTGACCTGTTGCCTAAAACATTGGAGGGACACATGTATGCACCCACCCTTGGTGCCCAGGTGAAGGTCAAGGAGGGCACCCACAGCAAGCAGTAGTAGCAGCTGCCAGCCCTGTTGAAGGCCAGGGGTTGCCAACTAATGAAGGTTCTTTAAACTTTTGACCTATGGCTAAAACATGAGTGGTGCTGTACTTGTTTTACAGGCTGTTACCTTTTGAACCACCCAGTGCAAAATAAATAGGCAATGAAACTCAACACCCACACTTGATGCAGGTGAAGGCCCTGAAGACCACCCACAGCAAGCAGCAGTAGCAGCTGCCAGCCCAGTTGAAGGCCAGGGGTTGCCAACTAATGAAAGGTTCTTTAGACCTTTGGCCTATGGCTAAAACATGAGTGGCGCTGTACTTGTTTTACAGGCTGTTACTTTGAACCACCCAATGGAGAGGGTTTGCAGGCACATCTATGGGAATATAACCTAGCACCCCTTTCATGCCCAGGTGAAGGTCATGGAGATCACCAATCTCAGCAACCAGCAGCAGCAGTTGCCAACTCTGTGCAAGGCCAGGGGTTAAAAGAAGCTCATTACCATATTGACTGTTATGGCTAAAACATGTGCGCTGCATTTGTTTTTTACAACAGGCTGCTACCTCTGTTAAACCACCACCCAGTGCAGAGTATTAAATAAGGGTTTGCAATAATATTGTCTTCTGATGGGCCATGGGGGTGAAAGTCAGCACCCCTGCTTGATTTTGGATTTCTTGCCCAGGTGAAGGTCATGGAGACCATGTACCAGAACCAAGACATGCGCATCCAACTGGGGTGAGAAGGCCTAAGGTCTATTCCACACCACAGGAGGCTGTGCAAGGGATGCTTCCACCTGGGAGCAAGTTAGTACTCAACCACAATGACCACAGGTTTACCACCACATGGACAGGTCCTTCTGACCATGTACCACCAGAGCTGAGGAACAAAACCTTTTCCAGAAGCTTTGTAAACAAATCTTGGCAGGATGCCTTAGCTGAATGCCACATGAGGGTGTGGCAAAAGTGGGGATTTCAAAAGAGTGGACTGCCTTTACCATCTGGAATGGCAGAACAAGAGCCAGGTGTGGTCCCAGATTCTGTTTTGGAGGCGCTTCAGCCTTTCATCGACAACTTACCAGAAGCAAAGAAGTATGGGAAGACCAAATGACCATAGTTAGAATGCATACTTATGTTCTACTGTGCTGTTTTGAGATGAGCTTCCCATATGTTTCTGGCCAGTGGGACAACTGCTAGCACCTAAGGTGCAAGTCAGAGAGGAAAAGGAAAAGGACAACTTCAAGAGTTTTTCAGTGCTGGTTTGTGGCAAGTGTTCCAGTGTGCATGGGTTACACTTCAAAGTGCATCCAGCAGTGTGATTTCAGACTCACACTGTGGCAGGTAGATGTGGCCTGCAATGGTTGACAGCTTTTGCTTAGATGGAGCAAGAAAAAGAGAGTGCTGAATAGTTTCATTGCAATTTTGCTGCCAGCTTTCTCAGGGATTTTGTCAGCTTCCTCAGGGGTTTTCCAGAGGTTCATTGGGAGCCATCTGGGTTTCCATAAGGATCCTCTTGGGAAACACATGGGCCTAGAAAAATCAATAACGCCTCCAACAGAAACGCTCTGCAAGCCCTCTAATGAGAATATATAAACTTTGGACAATGGGCGGAAATTTCAATGTCCAACACATAAACTATAGGATTTGAGCAGGCGTGACTTGTAAAGTTGCGCAGTCGCTCTCATAGCTGGCAGTCTAACATTCAATGGCCCACACCGCGCTCCAGCAAAGCCATCACGCAGGCAGAGCAGACCCTTCCATGAGCATGGTGGGCGGGAAACATGAGCGTGGTGGGCGGGAAACTTCGAGTTTTTAAGGCGCTAGAGCATGCTAGAGCGAGTTTTTAGAGACTCTCGAGTTAGTAAGGCATCCTCCTTACTAACTCACGATGCCTGTGTAACTTGGGACTCGGAGCCTGCTGGAGGAGGCACATCTTCATCCGTGACCTCATGGGATATTCAAGAATCTCTTCCTCTTCAAGGTACTCGTCCAAGAGAGTTCAACGCGCTTCTTGTTGGCAACAGTCCTGGCAATCATGGCTGCAACATTTTGCTCGTAAGCTTCTGATGCGGGAGTAAAGGGCGTTGATTTGCATCAAGCACGCGTCTGTCCCTCTTACCGTTCCGCTTGTTGGCTTCCTCGATTGCAGACTGATGAGGCCTAAGGACACTGCTCAGGTGGAGGATGTAGAAGTTCGCGTTAAACCATGATAGGACCCTTGCCTGGTTCTTGTCACAATGGGACGTATGGAATTTATCCTTCAACTCCACTTGCTACAGGAAAGGGTCAAGGTCCACGACCACAACGTCTGGTTCCGTGTACTTGTCCTTGATCCATACGCGAAGGTCTTTTCCGAAAGAGCTGCAAATGCTATGGATATATCGTAAATTTTTGAGCTCGGAATGCAGGAGATGGCAAGGATGTTGCATCCTGCGGCTCGCCCTTTCTCCACGTACCAATCCAAATTACTTTTGGTGTCATTGTTGATCTTCGCGTTGTCACCTGCAGGCTCGGTGAACGGGAGCGATTTGTTGGGACAAAGCCTTTCTCTCCCGCAAGCTCATCGCCGGCCCACACTACATTCACGTAGATGCGGGCATCCGGCACGGCGGAGCGAAGTGTCCTTGCGCAAATGGTTGCGCGTTTGACGAGAGTCCGCAACTCCGCCCCCCAATGCATTTCGTGATGAAATTGCAGCACATGTTGGCAGCGGCCTGCGTGGAAAGCTTGCTCCAGGTCACGACGGACACGTGTCTTCTTTCCTCCGCTGATCATAGCAAGTGTACTGTCTGAGATCAGGGTTTGGTAGACCGGACTCATCACTGGAGACGATGGCGCAAGGTAGGCCAAGCTTGTCCTCTTGCAGCCAAGGAATGCTTGCAAGACGTCACGGACGCACGCGTAGGATCCCTCCGAGGTGTCTACCACGGACTGCGCTGTGCGGTCGTGCGCCCGAATGTGCATGGGGCCCTGGCCTACGTCGGCAAAAATCGACCTGCGAAGCAACCTTTGAAACAAAGTTCCCACCCGTCATGCAGTCTGATCTGGTGCTCGGAGAAATGCATGACGGACTGGGTCATAGCGGCAGATCGGTAACTCTCTTTTCACTCTGGCTTGCGCTGATTTCTTCGGGCTACGGTCCGAACCGCGCTTGCTGCGCGCGGCACTGCAAGCATAGCGCTCACGAATGCAAGGAGTGGCCTGCTTTTTCGGCTTTGGCTCCTTCTTGGGCTTCGGTGAGTTTGGCCGAGTGGGATCTTTTGGCGCTGCAGCGCCCTTCTTTTCATGAAGGTAAAAACACTTGTCCCCTCTGTGGCAATCTCCACGAGCGAAGTAGACGCAAGGAGTCTTTGCCATTTCCTCCTTGATCGTCTTCTTCTTGGGCTCGCGACTGGGATTTCGTGGCGTGCGCTGTCTGGACGGCGACCGATCCTTCTTGTCGTGGCTATGGGCAATCCTTTCCCTCGGCAAACTTCCCCTTCACGAAATCCCTGCAAGGTATTTTCTTCTTGTCAGGAGTCCTCCCTCTAGGTGGAGTTTTCTCTCGCTCTCTTCTTTGTCTTTGGGATTTGGCGGCTTTGGTTGATTCTTGTCGACGATGCGATCTCGATTCTCCCTAAGCCGTTCACGATCGATCAAGTCACGAATGGCCTTCACAAGAAATGTGTAAGTCTTGCTTGGTTCACCTTCTTTTGCTCGATCATACGCGTCGATCCCGAACTTGGCTACTTTCAACGACCGGGCTCGGCATCACGGCCAGCGGATTCGGACAACAACGGTGTTGCCGCTCTTGGCTGCGGACGCGCTGGCTCAGGTTCTCGATGGGAATCATCTCATCGAGTCCTGTAGCAATGCATTTGTCTCGGATGCTTTACGCAACTCTTCTTCGAGACCTGCCTTTTGCTCATTCCAATCGGTCTCCATGACTTCGCGCTGTCTTCTTTCTTCAACAAGTAGGTGACGAGCTTTGCCGGAAGCGTCTTCAACCATCTTGTCAAATATTTTTGTCAGTTCATTGGCTCTGTCGTCCATCTTTTACTTGTGAAGCTTTTCAACCTCTCCTTTTTG